>PVKN010015153.1:0-18675 GCA_004027915.1 Capromys pilorides
CTGGATACATGGGGCCAGCTAAGCATGGCAATGAATATTTGCCTCTTGAAATACAGGGTGGCCTGGAGGAGGCCTGAGGGAGCTGGGGCGGCAACCAGGAACTTTTGGGGTCCGAATGATGAACCGGAGCTGAAAACCCTGAGGTGAGGTGAGGAGTTAGGTGGATTATCCCCATTGCTTTCGGCAGAAAATTTATGACACTTCAGCCCTGAGACTTCAAAGCTACAGCGGCAGTTCCCGCCTCCTCCCCCCCCCCCTCTCTCTCTTTTGTTTCTGTTTTCTCTAGTGCCCTAGAGCCTGCCTGCCTGCGCCTACCTTGCTCAGTGGAAGGAAAGGAAAAATGCCCTGGGGCTGGGGGCCACTTGCTGGGGAGGGGCAGGGCCTCACAGCGCCTCCCTCCAGGGCCATAAATAACCTCTCCCCTTTGGCAGCCCACAAACCACTCCCAACTTGGGAAGAGGAGAGTAATTGCCGTGTTGCACCCCCATGGGCAGAGCCAAGCGTGTATGCATGTACGTGTGTGTTTAATGTAATTCTTCTTTTCTTCTTCTTCTTCTTAGCCTTGTAAAAAGCACCTAGGGCTCCACCCTTTACTTTAAAAACTCTTTTGAAGGGATTACTGCTCCCCAAGTCTGGATTTGGGGGCTCAGAAGGACACTGGCACCATAGGCTAGAAACATACTAGAACTCCAGGGAGAGAGAAACACTCATGCAAGCCTGTTGAACCAGGGAGCTGCTCTTCCAATGTGTGGCTTGGGAGGCAGACACCCCAACACCATGGACACTCTCTCCTCAGCCATGGTCCCTCCCATTTGGCCCTGGGATGTTCCTCCAGCTTTGCCTGAGCAGGCCCCCCCCCCCCCCAGTCAGCCTCCAGGGTTCCCAGTTTTATTTGGGGAAGGAGGTTTCAGCAAAGGAGGCTGGGACTGGAGGGTGGGGAAGTAGGGCAGAGGCAGTGAGAGGGCACAGGAACGATGTGGATGCCCCATGGTCACAGTCGCTCTCAGGAACCTCTCTGGGGTAAGCAGGCACTGATAATCACTGGTCTGTGAGCCACGCTGCGTACAATTCCAATTCTAGGGAGAACATATCGGAGGAGCTCAGCTTAGGTCCTCTGCAGGCCAGCGGGGACTAGGGTGAGGGACTGAAGATAATGGTGGGGGTTCAGAGTGGTTTTCAGAAGGGGCCATCAGCTTGCTGAAGCATGGTGGTGCATGCCTGTAATTCCACCACTCTGGGAGGCTGAAGCAGGAGGATCACAAGGTCCAGTTCAGCTTGGGCAATTGAACAACTTAGCAAAACCCTGCTTCAACATAAAGCACTTTCAAAAGGCCTGCAGATGTAACCCAATGTGAAAGACTTGGATTCAGACACCCAGTAGTAAAAAACAAACCAAAGCAAGACAGAATAGATCTTTGGTTGGCCCAAACCCCTGATGCTCATGACGGGGATAGTGCCAGCTGGTTTAAACATCAGTTATCATGTACTGGGTTTTCTGTGTGTCAGTCAGGGTTGGTGTACAGATGTGCAGGTTGTGTCCTGCCCACGGCCACCTAGCTAAGAACGCAGAGAGGCCTAAATCCCAGCCCCATCACCGCCTGCCAAATAGCTGTATCCACCCAGTGGAAGAGATGTCTTTCCCAATGTGCAAAAATGCATCAAACACTTGGTATAAATCATCGCATTTAATCCTCTCAACAACCTTGAGAGGTAGGTGTGTCCCATTAAAGGTGGCCACAAATCCTCTACCCCTCCTTCCCCGTGGGGTGCACAGTCACAGCCTGGGGGTTGGGGCTCCATGCATTACCAGGAGGTGGAGTTTAGGGGTCCCCTCACCCTGAAGCTGGACCCATTTGATCAGCAGAGTGCAGTGGAAGTCACATGGGACTTCTACCCACAGGTCCTGAGATACCTGCCCTCTCATCCTGGGTCTCTTGGAGCTCAGAGCTGCCACATACGACATCTAACTACACTGACAATCACAGAGCTCCCATGCAGGGGAAGGGACAGACATGAATTCTTCATGTAAAAGTGCCAAGCAATGAATGCCTACTTTCCACCTAACTAGTAAGTGGGATTCACTCAACAATCATCTATTGCTTCAGTACCCGCTACGTGCCAGAAAACAAACTAGGAGCATAGCGATGCACAAAGCAAGGCATCGGTCTACCCATGGAGCTGGTATTGCTCTGAGAGTTACGGTACAGCTTGAAGCCATGGGTCTTGGCTGGACCGAAAGGTCGGCAACAATGGCCAGCCTCACCTGGGCGTCTTTCAAGTCCTTTGCTCTCCTGCAAGGTCTGATTACCCCTTTCCGTGCTGGCCCTGCCTTCCGTGTCCATCCATATTTGTCATCAAGCTGGGAGCCAGGAAATTCTGGACTGGAAAGTGGCAGGTGTTCTTTCTTTTGCTTCTGGACTGGCTGCCGCCTCAGGCTTCTGGGCTGAGTCAGGTTCCCGTCAGCTCAGAGCTCTGGAGCTGGGGAGCTGGACCAAGGCTGAGGAGAAGAGGAGGGAGAGGCAGAGGAGCAAGCTGGGCTTATGTCCCCATGAGTCAGGGTGGCCACTGTCCTTGCTGGCACCTGGATGTGCCAAGAGGGCTGGCATGGGATGCAGGGCTCCGGGGGGCCTCCAGACCCACAGCCTGGGCATCACTGAGGAATTTCACGTGTGGTGTGATCACCCTGGGGCACGGTCTGGAGTAACACACGCAGGTGTCGGGAGACTGTGGGAGCGGTGGCGCTAATCTGGGGGCTGTCAGCCTGGCTGACCAGGAGACATGGGCACAGGCCCGGCTTGTGCCGCGGCAGAGGACAAGGTGGCAACACCAGCGACTTCCAAGGGCCGCAGGGGCTGAGTCACCAGGCGCTGCAGGCCCCACCCAAGTCAGGAGGCAAGGATTAGGGGTGCTATTTTGAGCAGGCCTGAGTGCTCCCAGGGAAAGCTTCCAGCCGTGGAGAGCGATCCTGTTCCCCCTGTCAAGCATGGCCATTTCTTAGAGTTTCCATCCTCGGGCAGCGACCCATTGCTATTTCCGAGCTCCGACTGGGAGCCTCACAGACACACTCTCTGATGTTTTCTCCAAATGAGCTCTGGGGAACGTTAGATTCCTAGCTTGCTTGGTAAACAGCCTCAGGTGGAGGCGAGGGTTTGCAGAAAAAGAAAGAACATTTCCAACTTCACCTCCAGGGCACACTTGGGAAATACTCAGTTAAACTTTCTTCATCAGTGCTGGTCCTGGTGGTGCATGCCTGTAATCCCTGAACTCTGGAAGGTCCAGGAAGGAGGTTCTCAAATCGGAACCAACCTGAGCAACTTAGTGACTTAGGGAGACCCTGTCTCTAAAAAATAAAAAGGGTCAGAGGTATTGCTCAGTGGGAACACACAGGTTCAAACTCCAGCAAAACAAAAATCAATAGGTATTTTCATTACAGGACTTTTCAGAACCTTGCTTATACTAATGTACACAGAAAACATCCAGATGGGTTTAGTTGAGACTTTGCCAGCCTGTGTGAGCCACGGATCCTTCCTGGTGTAGAGGAGAAGAATCTCTGACAAGGAGCCTTCAGGAAACATCCTTGGATTTATCATTTTGAATAAGACTTTTAAAATCACTGGCATAAAAACTAATCAGAGGATCTTAACTAAAATGCGTGCTTTGGGGCTGGGGAGATAGCTTGGCAGTCTAAGCACCTGCCTGGCAAGCACAAGGACCGAGGTTCGATGCCCGCTATTGCATGTTGTGTCAATCCTACCCCTGGGCTCACTGTGGTAGCCACCAAGACCAGGCGTGGAGGTGCACACTGGTGATCTCAGTGCTAGGGAGGCTGGGACAGGAGGATCACTGCGAGAGGAGCTTTCTAGCAAAACTCTGTACCAAATAAATGATAAAAATATGTATTTAAGAGAAATAAAATATATATTCCCTCTGTGGACAGTAACACTTAGTGGGTATTGGGTTTGATCCAGAAACATGTATTTAACATTCGTGTCAAGTTTTGGATGTCACCAGTCCATGCATGGGCTTTGAGAAGCACTGCTGCGGTGCTGGGTAGAGATGACAGGCATGTGCATTCCGCCCTGTAGGTGGGGAAACCGAGGCACTGAGAAGTGATTTTCATAGACTGTGTTTTTGCAAAGTCAGGAGCTGGCCCGGATTCCCAGCTCAGTAGAGAAACAAAAGCCCTTCCCCATCTCATGATGAGCCATGGCGTAGTCACACACATCTGAGGTCTCCATAATTCGTACCGTATTAAGTCCCCCAGCAGGTATGGTGTTGAAATCGTGAACGGGTGAGCGAATGAATGAACGAGTGTGACTATACTCTTGGCTTTGGTCACTTATACCTTTTTCACTATAACCTAAGGGAACAATTTTCTTGGCAAGATCTACTTCGCAGAGGAAAGACCCTAACGGCAGAAGTTCCAGAACTTTCTGCTGGCCACGCAGCAGCAAACCTACCCCAGAATCACGGCTACAAATCCGACTTTTCCGATTCCAGATTTCTACTCTGCGCCTGGTCTCAGAGTCTGGAGTCCAGTGTGGGTTGGTTTTGTGGCTCTCGTTCCAGCTGTGTGACACTGATCAGGTTGTGTAACCTCGATGAGCCTCCTTTGTCAAATGAAGATAGTAACTCAGTTCATCACTGTACTGAGAGGATTAAATGAGGGTAAAGTGGACCCACCCTTGGCAAGGCACTCTGCGTGGGGTAGGCACTTTATAAATATTAATTTCCCTGCTGATAATATTGATAACCACAAATTCCTTTGGCTGAAACGGTGCGGCAGTTAAAAGTGCTCAGAGTTGGGCTGGCTTTCCTCACTGCCACTCTGAGCAGGTGTCACAGAGGCCCTAAGTCCCAGAGTCCCGATGGGCTGAGGCCCTCCTGGGCTAACACGGCAGCCCCTGTGCAACCCCTCCGGCCCTGCCCTCAGCAGCATCCCCTCCTTCCCCCACAGACAGGGAGCTCACTGCCTCTGGAGACTGCCAGGGATGTCTCTGGGCACGGTGGTGTTTTCCTTGTGTTGTTCCATTCCCCAAGGAGCTGCCCTGTGCCCGTTTTGTCTCAAGAGTTTGTAACTGGAGTAAAGACATGTGGATTCCGCTTGGCTTGCACAGCGCCCGAGTTCTAACCATTCTGCTTCGAGATGCTCCAAGTGTCCCTGGTGGTATCAAAGGCTCTGAGAAGGCCCGCTCTCGGCAAACAGTGGCTGGGTTACTTTCTGTGTATCCTCTGGCCCCCTGAACTCAGAGGACCAGAAAGACCTTGCTCACCCCACGGTACCGTTTCCCCTTGGGCCCTCTGTGTTGCAAACTTGTCTCATCAGGTAGTTTTTTTTTTTTTTTCTCTTTTCTTTTTTGTGGGACTGGGATTCAAACTCATGACCTTGCACTTGCCAGGCAGGCACCTGAGCCACAGAGCTATCTCCCCAGCCCTCTCATCAGGGAGTTTCTAAACAATGTTTTTTTAGTTTGCCACGGTGCTGTTGTGGCAGTATTATTGTTATTAGGGATTGGCTGGTGCCCACACTGGTGGCTCTTTGGAGCTGCAGGTCCTCGCCCTTGCAGGGTGCCCTGGTGCTGGCACCCTGGCCATGGAGGTTGATAGCTTGATGATCGCCTGGAGCCCATGCCCCAGGGATTGTGGGAAATTTTGTAATACCATAACTTCCGCTTGAGCCTCTTGCTGCTCAGGGCTGAGTCGGCAGGGGAACCCAGCACCCCAGGCCTCTGCAAATCCATCCCTTCCTTGTGGGGAACTCCACTGAGCCCCACCACATTCTCATTCCTCAACTCGCTTCTGCTGTGTATCAGTGACTTGGTTTCTCCTCCCAACTCCCTGGGACCCTGTGCCCAAAATGTGTGCCAGGGACAAGAGCTCTATGCTCTGCTCCGAGTCCCAGAATGGCACCTGCGTGTTCACATCTGCCATCCAACCTTGACGTTCAAATACAACCTGGGTCCCAGCTCCCAGCCTCGGGAAGTCTCAACCGTGACCTTCAGGCCCTTTCTGTGTCACCCTGGGGACCCCCTGCTCCCCACAATGCAGATCTGGAAAGAGAATCTCCAAGAGCCCTTCTGGGGAGGGAGGGCAGAAGGTGAACCGTGTGCCCCAGAGCCCTCTTTACAGCAGCTTGAAGAGGGTGGGGTTCTGACTATAAAGGGCGCCCAGGCAGGACGGCCTCTTTCCACGCAACCCCTCTGAGGCAAGCTAAAGGCTTCCTTTTCTCCCTCTCCTCCTGCAAGCAGAGCCATAAATCTTGGACTCTGCTCAGCCCTGCAAGCTGGGTGAGAGCCGGTCGCGTGGCCAGATCCATCGTAGTGCCTGTCTTTGGGCCTCTGCCTCTGCCCCGTAGTGGACAGCAGCCAGGTGGCTCCGGGTCTCAGAGGACACTGAGAAACACAGTGTGAAATACTGCACATAGCAAGCCACCTGAGGTGGCTGGGAAACTGGGGCGCTGCCCGAGCAGCCCCCAGCTCTCTGCTGACCCCTCGGAGGGCGGCTGCCCCAAGCCTTCCAGAGGAAGCAGGCCAGGGCACAGCTGGGGAAACACTTCTCCTTAGAGAGGGCTTTGTAGACCGCGGGTAATCGATAAAATACATTTTTAATGGCTGTTTTCTTCTGAGTAACATGGTTATGTGGCTCAGGGAAGGGAGAGCCATCATAGGAAGTCATCTGCCAAATCATCCTCAGATCCCTGGGTAAGTGTGCTGACGCGCCCCAGGGTTCACGGCAGTGGCTGCCTCCTGGGCAGAGCCCTCCGTGCCTTCCCACTGCTGAGGGGAGAAAGCCAGGTCGTCACATGACACAGAAGCCCCCTCCAGATCCTGACTGGGCTCTGATTTTTTTTTTTTTCCTCTTGCTTGTTCTTTCTTTTCTCCTTCCTTTTACTAGACACGCATTTTCCTGCATGACGCCCCCCCCCCCCCTTTGGACTTGCTGATTTGTGGTTCTGGAGTGATACCGACTCCGGGTTTCCTTCCAATCCACTGAAGACTCCATGTGGATATTTATGAAGAACATTTTAATAGTAAATGACGCAAAACAGTGGAGAAGACTTGCTGGTGCATGTAGTGGAGAAGTTAAGATACACATGGGCCTCGAGGCGTGAGCTAGGGCCAAACAATGTCCCAGGAGACCCTTCTCTCCCCACTTCTCCACTCTGTCTTCTGCTGCACTGAACGCCACCTAGCAACTCCTGGAAACTCTGAGACTTCCTTATTCCATGGGAGCCATTTCTATAGTTCACCTGGGACTCATTGTTCATCTGTCTAGACCAGATCCTGCGTCCAAGCCCGCTCTGACAGCTAGAGGCGGAGAGGATCATATCTTTGCACTTTGCACATGCTTTTGCTTAGAACACTTTTCCTTAAAAACAACAACAAAAAACTCCTACTCAGCCCTCAAAACCTAGGTCAAATGTCCCACCACTCTGATGAGGTTTCCCATTGCATTCCAACCCATTGCTAGTGAGTTAGAGGCTCTGTGTGATATGTGACCAAGACACTCTGTTTCTCTTTGTGCATTCAACACGTTGCCTTTCGATTATGATTTTACATTTTGACTTCCTCCTAGGCTGAGCTGTTCTAGAACCATTGCTCGTATCAGATCCGTGCTGATGAACCGCGGAGATCTGTTCCGTGTATGTATGGGCAATGGGCTCGGCGTCTGCTGTCATTACATCTGTCTAGCACCACAGAGGTCCTTACATTCTCAAACATCTGCCCTGGCCGTGTGTGTGTGTGTGTGTGTGTGTGCGCGCGCTACTGGTGTGTTATTGGGGATTGAACCCAGATCATTTGCATAAGCTACATCCCCAGATCGTTTTCATTGTTCTGTTTTGATGCAGGACTGACCCAGTTGCTCCGCTGCTCTGACTGACCTGGAACTTGCCATCCTCTGCTGCCTCATCCTCCCCAAGTACTGAGATTATGCCCGTCCCCCGCTCTGCCCATTCTGCGCTGCTCTTAAACACAGAGGCTCTGCCTTGTCCTTCTTGAGGACAAGCGCTGAGACAGTGACGCTGGCTCTAGTCTGAAAGCAGACAGGATGGAGGTCAGCCTCTCAGCTGCACAGACAGCACTGCTGTAGGGAGGACGAGGTGCCGCTGGGTGAGGGAAGCCAACAATGGTGGCGAAGCCTCCAGGCTCAGCGACTCTGGAATGCAGTCACCTTGACGTGATCGCCCAGAGTGACTGCAGGGACCCAGAGAGGCAGAAACTCACATGGCTGTTCCATGCGTGGGGATGACCAAGGCCCCATAGGAGCTCTGGCCCTGCCATGAGCTTTTAGACATTGTGCCACTCTGGCCTTGTTTCTTGGACCAAGAGGGTGGCAAAGCTTGGTTTCAGAGCTTAATCTGTTGTGGCTTTTAGGAGGCGTTCTGGGTACAGATGCCGGGGCATCTGATCTGATCTATGGGCCCCTGGCAGGTGGAGTGCTGGTCCCCCAGTGGTGAGTGCTGAGGCCCCAGGAGGATGGTTCAGGACCTGGACTCCAGGGTGCCATCTGTGGCTTTGCCTGTTCACCACTGTGTGACACACAACACGCAGCTGGGGTCCTGCAGCTCAGAAGGCAGGGGCAGTGTGGACAGAGCTGGGTGGCACCTGGAGGGTGAGACGGTCGAGACAGATACTCTGGGGGAAAGCCTGGACTCTCAGTGCTAAGTGTAAAAAGCCCAAGAGCAAGCCCGGCCATCAAGGAAGGAGGAGGCGCTGGCCAGGCAGAGGGGGAAGAGGGACAGGGGCACCTCCCACCTGGATGCCACAGCACGGGCAGAGGGACGCAGGTGTGGAACCACCTCGCGCCTGGGGGAACCTGACCCTTTGGAGCTGCTAAGGTGTGAACTCCAAAGGGAGTGAGGAGGGCGGACAGGAAGAGGAAGCCGGAGCCCTGCTCCTGGGAGGCTGGGTGGGAGGCCTGGGACTCGCTTAGGAGATGATCGGAATTTGTGGATGATTAAAATCAGCAAAGAGGTGACTAGGCAAGATTATTTCTGCATGCACAGGTGTACACAGTCTCACTGATATTAGCTGACTGGCTCTTATTGGTTTCTTAAAATTTTCAAATGGGGAAAAGAGGGGAAACCATGAACACCTGCACTCCACACCACAGAGATGCAGGGGTCAGGATTTGTCTGCTACTGTTTGGTCACACACCCGTCCTTCCATCCGTCAGTCTGTCCATCCATCCATCACCTCTCATTTATTTTTATTTTTTGATGCACTTTGGTATAGGTTACAGGCATTGATTGGTACAGGTCACTCCCCAGCCCCTCAGCCTCCAATGCACCCTTAGCCCCACTAATAACCAAGATTTGATTTTCAGTAGGAAACCACTGCCTATCACAGCCTCTATGCCCACCACACGGCCCTGGGAGGAGCCACTGTAGAGTTTTAGGCCAGGCATGGGGACTTCCCACGGGGACAGGGAGTCTGCAGAACGACCCAGGCAAGTCCATGGTGGAGAAGGAAGGAGGAGAGAGGCTGCCGCAGGAGCAGGGTTGTTCAGCAGCACAGGGGGCTTGGACACGGGCTTCCTGGGTTGTCACACTGGGCTTCAGAGCCTTTGCAGACAGCTGGCCCTTGGGATGCAGCCCTTCTCTTCAGCAGCCCATAGGTCTTGGCTCAGCCCAGGGCATCTGTGCCGGAGGAGGCCAAGGAGCCCTCTGAGTCATCAGTGCTCGGCACGGACTTCCTGGCCATGTGGAAGGACGCAGTGTAAACTCAAGGCAGAGTGATTCAGGGAAGAGCAGAGAGCGATGCGGTGAGATGGAGAGACTGTGTGTTAGCACCGGGGCTGGGAATTCTGCCGCTTTCCTGTTTGACCACATAACCCAAACCAACCCGCTCCCCCACTTTACTCATGTGTGTATATTTGGAAAACTCTGGATTGCTCATTTCCTCTCCTCGTGCTGCTGAGATGTCTCCAGGCAGGAAGGGGCTTTCCTTGGGGCTCACGGGATTTGGGGCAGAGTTCGCGGGAGAGGTCCTCGGAAATGAATTAGGCCAGTTGGTGCATCATCTGCCATCAATAGATGATGAAGTGGAGTTGTAGTAGGATTCCGGTCAATGAATAAAGATCAGCTAATTGGAAAACAAAAAGCAATTAGTTAATTCTTGAATCAGTGTTCGCTTTACCAATCAAGTATTGATGCTAATTATCTTCCTGATCTAAGATAGAACTGTCTTGTATGGTGACCGACAAAGATGCTATGTTTAAATTTGCACAGTTTTCTTAATATATATTACAGTCTATAACTAGACACAGACTCACCGAAATGTCAAGACTCAAGCTTTTGTAACCTATATGCAGATTCCCACAAAAACCTGGGAGAGCCCGGAGAGCAGGAAGTCCGGGCAAGAGTGCATTACCTCTCTTCCTAACCTGGCCTTAATAACGGAATGTAATTTGGCTAATGGAGTTTGTGTTTTTCATTAAATTATGGGCATTAAGAAGATCTCTAAAACAATGAAAATATTGCAGAGGGTTAATTACTCTTGAAATTATTCCACTCTCCTCACTCTGTTAAAACAAACCCTTCATAGTCTGTCTGATACCAAGGCACAAGAGAAAAGTTAAAAACCGTTTTATCCTAAGACAAGCAATGCCTTGGATCTTGGAGCTGTTTCTGGTTCCTTAGGCTTAGGAGGCCCTTAGAAGGAGCCTCGTATTTCTATTTTAGAGGTGCGCCTTTAGCATTGATGCCTCCATGTGGTTAGAGTTCTTTTTAATTTAGAGAAAGATTGGATGACCCAGGAAAGAAGATGCAGTCTTGGCTGAGGATTTCGCTTCTGTGTTGCACAACCGCACATCACAGACTTGTTTATGGGCCTGGTACAGCAGCCCCGTGGCCCATGTTTTACTGTGAGATTTGGAAGCCCTCAGCCACTTTCCCAAAGTCAAATGGGGAATGGACAGAGGGGCGAGTGTGCAGGCTCACACCTGGCAGACCTCATAGTTCACGTGCTCAGTTAAGCTTTGACATAAAATGAAACAGTAGGTGTGTCCAGGAATCCAGATTCTGCAGGAGCCTTAGTAAGAGCCCTCCGGCAGTCAAGGTCACTCAAGGTCACGGAAGACCCACGCGCTGAGCTTGGTTAGGGCTGCCCAGGGCTAAGTGGTATCCAAGCAGAGGAGGCTTGTGACACTGGGATCCCTAGTCCAGGAGTCAAGATTCCCTGGACTTCTTTATCCGAACATTCTAGAACTAGAAAGAAGCAATTGGTAGCATGAAAGAGTCATTGGAGATTGGAGGCTTTGCCGGGTACGGTGATGGTGAGCACCTGGAGTTCTGGCACAGAAGCTGAGGCAGGAAGGTCATGATTTCAAATCAAGCCTGGGCAACTTAGTGATTTGGCAAGATCTGCCTCAAAATAGTTTTTTAAAAAGAGAGAGGAAATAGGTATGTTTCAGTGCAGGGAAAAAAAGATTAAGGTCCTAATAGGAGATGCCACATACTTGCAAATTTAGAGCACTGCTTTGGGATCACACTTCCTTTATTCATTTATTTATTCATCAATATTTACTGGGCACCTACTGCATGCAAAGTCTTAAGGGAGGCGTATCTAGAGCTTGCACTAGACAGAGCCTGAATTTTACTTTATTTTATTTTAATATATTTAGGACAAGGTCGACAGGGTCTTACTGCATAGATCAGACTCAGTGGTTCTCCTGTTTTCAGCCCTCTAAGTGCTGGGATTACCGGTGCGCGCCACTGTACCCAGTCTCAATCGCCAGTTCTGCATGTTCCAGGAGTGGGGCTGGCACAGCATATTGAGGATCAAACCCAGGTCACTGCACTCTGCCTACACAGACACTGTAGTCCATGGAGCTATCTGACTGGCCCCTAGAGCCTGAATTTTAGAACAAGTAAACCAACAAATAAAACATTACCAAATTGGGCTAGGAAGATAGCTTGACAGTCTAAGCATCTGCCTGGCAAACCCAAGGGCCCAGGTTCAATCCACAGTACTGCATGCTGTGCAGCCCTCAGAACCCTGGGTGCACTGTGTGGGCCACCAGAACCAGGCATGGTGGCATACACCTGTAATCCTAGGGCTGGGGAGGCTGAGGCAGGAGGATCACTCTGAGTCCAAGCTGTGTAGTGAGACCCTATACCAAATAAATAAGTGAGAGATTTTTTAAAAAATGGAGGCATTGGCAAGTGATAGAAGAGCTACAGAAAGAACCCAGGACGCAGCGGCGGAAGGAGGTGAGGTGTGGAGAGCAGGTACACGGCCAGGAAGGGCAGGCTGAGGAAGCGACAGCTAGGCTGAGGTCCTGAGAAGGGCATGACCCTAGCAGGTAGGGAGGTCGCGCCTCCCTGGAGAGGAAGGGACGAGCCCGTGCAGGGAGAGCTTGGCTCAGGCAGCTGAGTCCAGACCAGTGAAGCTGACTGTCCTAGAGACGGACACTCTGCTGTGCAGTGGTGACGCGGTGGCTCAGAAGCCAGACAAAGTGGCTCAGGCACACTGCAGGGGAAGCCACTCAAGTGTTTTGGGGGAACGAGGGCAATTGTCCCCTGATGGAGATTTCTAGAACACACCTCTGGCCACCCAAGGTCAGTGGGCTAGAGGGAGCCAGGGAGGGAGCCAGGAGACCAACCAGGAAGGAGGGAGGCTTAAGCTACCTGGCTACCACGTGGTCGTGAGTGTGTGGCAGGAAGTCTTGGTGGCACAGCTCTGGAGACGTGGACAAATGTGAAATGTAGAAATATTGGAGGGAAGTGAGAAGAATTAGTGGATGAGCTGGGGGAACCCAGAGTGGGCCTCAGGCGTGAAGAAATCAAGGGGTGTGGGATAAATCACAATTCTACCTGAAGAACAGCACGTACAGCTAAGACAAAGAAATCTCTGGTACATATGTTTATTCTATTTGCCTTTCTAAAATACTTGATTGCCAAATCGCTGGTCCACAGCACGCAATCAGGGGTAATAATGATGTTTGCAATGACGTAGCCCAATGGATCATGTGCCAACCCAGCACCTGAGATCTCTGGAAACGGCCCACCGTTCTTATCTGGGGGCCACGGGGGTTCCCACGGGCTAGGGCAACTTATCTCACACACACTCCTAAAATGCCAGGGCTCTGTCAGTTACTGATGGTAAACCGCACTCTGGATCCTGACCAATCCCAGGCTCCCACAAAAGCCAACAATTAAAAGGTGCATCCTCGGTGGGTGACCAGCCACTCTGGAGACCCTCTCCTCCCTGGGGGGTTGGCTAACAGCTTCCAAGAGTGCCCCCCAGCTCTAGCTCCCGAAAATCTGGCCCCAGCCCCGGCCCTAGGAAGCACTTCAATAATGGATGATCACCAATAAACAGCCAGCGATTTGCTGGAAATTATGAGCAATAAATAATTGAGATAGGGAGCCCTGGCGGCAGTGCCCTCGCCTCCGGCTGACTCCCTTTAATGCATTTCCTTGATGCAACTCCCTGTAGTGTAGGGCGCAGACAGCTCCCAGGCCCTTGGAAGATGCTGATCTGCAAGCTGGGAGAGAGTTATAAATATCCGAGCTTCTGGCTGCATGGGAGCCTCTGACAACGTGGGAGCCGTGGGGAGCCCTCACCCAGGTGAACGTGCTTCGGCTGCTCTGCGGGAAATGCCTGGACCCCCGTTGCAGAGTGTGAGGTCCAGGGGTGCCCAGAAGGCAGCCAATCGATGGATCATGGAGCGGGACTACAGGCCAGGAACCCGGATGAGATCAGGGGGTAACAGAAGAAGACTTGAGTCACCGAGGACAAGAAATTAGGGAAGTTTGAGGATGAGGGCAACTGACCACATCATGAGGAATTTAAGCCTGCTTTCCCCTCAGGCCCGGCTCCCACCCCCTCCCTTCCCAGCCCCCACGCACCCATGTCGTCTGGCCTCTGACAATCCTCACAAGCTCTACTGCTGTGATTCACGGGCATCCTTCCTCCTGTGTCCACTCAGCCTGCCTCTTCCAGTTGCAGTCCACCAGCTGCAGGGTTTCTGATGGCTATGATAGCATGAAGCTTGTCAGCACAACATGTTGCTAAGGCTTCTTCCACCAGAATCACATGGTGAAAGCCAAAGTAGTATGGGTGGACCTGGGGGCCCACAGTCCACGCTTCCCGATGCCCTCACGTTTCCCAACACAGCAGGATCCTTGTAGCCCCTCATGCACTCCAGATGCACCCACTGCTCCAGCCATTGCAGCTGCTGTCCCTGATACTTGGAGGAATATTCCTCTAGATCTCACTGTGGCTCCCAATGGCTCTTACTTCATGGCTCATTTTCTGGAGAGGTCTTTCTGATCCCCATATCTTGTTTTTTGGATGTGCAGTTGGTAGTCTAATGAGTCAGAAAAATCTACTTCATTAATGGATGGAATTCGTTTCTCTTGAGTAAACAGCTACAACAGCCTGGAATTCTTACCACCTTGACCCCAGACTGAGAGTTTGATTGTTGCCTGCCTTCTCCCTCTCTTGTCTGTCTCTTTCCAGTCACGAAATCTTGAATTGGTCATTAGCCTTCACATTGCCTCTGTGTCCTTCCCAGTGAAACAGGGTCACCATAGCTGTTTCACAAGAAAGCTGTGAGCTGGGGTCATGGGTGTAAACTCCTGTGCTATTTTCACACAGTTAGGATTCAACTATCTTAGCTTCTTTCATTGCTTCTGGGGTCTAGAAACTGAAAACTGATTGGTTTATCCCTTGCTGAAATGTCTTTTTCTCACATTGGTTTTTTGTTTACATTTTGTTTTGTATGTTTGCTCTATTTGGGAGTGAGTCAGAAGTGCCACAAGGCCTTTGATATTCACGCTGCACCTGGAATGACCATAGCTGTGGTGAGCAGTTAGATGGGCTGACCCCTGAAGCCTCACGGACCCTGAGCTGCATAGCGCCTGCTCTCTCAAGAGCAACTCCGTAACGACTGTTCAAGATAGGATTCTCACTTAAGAATCCAGAGAAGGAAACCTGGGGGTAATATGGTAGCCATCCGCTCTACACATAAAATCTGGACAGATGGCCTAATACCTATGGTGTATTTCTGAAAACAGTATGGAAAAATACCTAAATTAGCCCTACTTTCCAAAACCACTACCACAGGTCATGACCCATGTCAGACAATATACCTCCAGCTTTTCAGTGACAACCTAAAGATCCTCATTCCTTGGTAATCTATTCTCCAGAGATTGGGAGACAGAAGTTTGTCCTTGATGCCATGCCTGCAAAGTCACCCTGTCCCTGCATTGATTTCATTATGGGCTTCTTTACTGCCAGTCCATTTTCACAGAACAAAACCCTGCAGCCTGTCAGATGGAAACATACTCGAGAGAGGCTTGGGTGAGTTCTGTTCTACTTCTAGATGGGTTGCAACTCCAGTGTTTGGATGTAGACAAGTTCCCTACCCTGGTTCCTCCACCTGTGACCCCCATCTCTAATATCATCATACTTGTAATGACATGGGTCCCAGGCAGGGAATCCAGGAAAGCGCCCCTATAAGAAGATCAATTTCATTGCAAACTTAATCTCATCTGCAACCTTAATAAACAGATTTCGGGGGTTGAGATAGAGCACCCCCAGGAGCTGTTACTTTGCTTCCCATAGCTCCTGACTGTACCCTTTGGTGTCTCTGTCTCTGCCAACTAGAATGGACATTGCCACAGATCAGAGCATTCTCCTCAGCTGATTCATCCAGCAAAATGCTCGCCACACCTACTGCAACAGCCGACGAGCAGAGCAGCGAGTGGTTGCTTAGAAAACATCTGGTTTTTAAGTGAATGCGAATCGCCAGGCAGCCTCGGATCATTCACCCACCTTCAGGCGCCAGGGACGTCTTTGCCTGTGTGGCCTGTGAGCGTAAAACACTTAGCTGTCCTTAAATCCAAACACCTTGACATCTGCTTCTTCTAGAAAGAGAGGAAGAAAGAAAGGAAGGAAGGAAGAAGAGAAAGAGACAGAGATAAAGACAGGCAGACAGATAGACAGAGGGGGAGGGAGGGAGGAAAGGAGGGAGGGGGGGGAGAGAGAGAGAGAGAGAGAGAGAGAGAGAGAGAGAGAGAGAGAGAGAGAGAGACTAAGGGCCTTCCTTAAGGAAAAGTTTCCATCTCAGGCAGTTTCTAGAGATGGGAAGATGATCACGATGCCTTCTATCCTTTGGATTTTGTATTCCTATACATAGCTTATAGGAAATATGTAACAGTTCTTTGCCTGTGTTTGCTTTTTTGTTTTAATGGAAAGATCAGTGCTTGTGAAGTCTAGACTGAGGAGTTCAGTAGCACCTGGGGTGTGAGACTCTAAGAACCGCCCACGCATTATACCTTGGCAAGGGATAATAACGCAATCTCTCCAAGGCTCTCCACTCACCAGCCACCTCTGACGTGTGTCCTCCTACTCTGTTCCTACAACAGAGCTCCTCCAGTGCCAAGGATCTGTGCTCCTGACCCTGAGGCTAATACGTCCTCCATGGTCGACACCAGAAATCAGTGATACGGAAGCGAGGGAGAGAGGGCGTGTGTTGTGGTGCTCACGTTTGCACAGTGACTCCAGGATCAGACACTCAGGAGGAGCAGCGGGAGCAGGAGGAGGAGGAGGAGGAGGAAGGGCTGCCTCTAGCTCCTATGACATCTTAGATGTTCATTTGGTGATGACCCTGTGGAACAGTGTCTAACCCGGCCATGGATTTCTGTGCCTAAACTTTACTGGAGAATAGGGTTGGCCGAGAATGGGCTTTATAAACTCATAAAGTTGGGCTTTATCAACTTGTCTTTAAAGACAGGGAGTGCAGTAGGAATCTCAGACACTTTGGCAAGTTCCATAGAGGAAATCTTAGAGGAGGGAAGACTATGCAAATGGTCGGAACTGAAGCTCCACACTTGTATGGACCCTGAGTCTCTCTGGAGCTCAGTTCTAAGCTGAGAGAGTGGAGGTTCTCTCCTCCCCTTTCCTGTTTGCTCCACAACCCACAGTCTCTTCATCGATGCTCTTTGATCAGTTCTCCTCTACCCCCTGCCTGAGGGTGCCCCGTGCTTCTCCCTGGACCCTGTCAGCCCCTGTGCCACTGGCCCCAGATCTTGTGGCAAGGTCAGGGCTGGCCTTCTGTTCTTGTAGACCAGAGGCAGTCTGGTTGGAAGAGAATACTGCTTCTCTTTCTGGGGGCAGAAAGTTTGGGGGGTCACAGAAAGGCAAGAGTCACACAGGTCCTGCTAGAAAGAAGGGACTACCAGCTATGAGCCAGGGTGGAAGAGAGCAAGACGTCGGAGCGCCCAGATTCTCCACCAGTCTCAGGCAGTGGGAAGAGCCAAGTAGTCAACAAAGCCCTCTTTGGACTTCCAGTGCAGAAAATGTGCATTTATGAGTGGGATCTCCTGGAGGTTCAAAACAACTTTGAAAGAATTTAACCTCTGCCAGTCTAGCAGGCAGGGCTTTAGTGGACATTTCAAAGCCAGAATGTAGGCATTGTTTCCCGTTTGCTAATAAACAACAACTTGGTCATCAGGAACCTTGTTATCACTCTGACCTGTCTTTTAAAATTTTTGTTTATTGATGGATTGGCACGGGGTCTCACTACGCAGTTCAGACTCCTAGTAGCCCTCCTGTCTCAGCCTCCCCAGCACTGGGATTACAGGCGTGTGCCACCACACCCGGTTCTAGGACCAGCACGGTGCATCTAGGGCTCCAAGGCCAGAACAGCATGCAGTACTGGGCATCGACCTCGGGACCTGGCGCTTGCCAGGCAGGTGCTCATGCCACGGAGCTATCTCCCCAACCCACTCTGACCTGTCTTATTGTGATTGTTAGTGTTATTTTTATACCCAGACCATGCATAAAATTCATAGAATCCCAGGGGAAAGGGGCCCATGAGGCTTCGCTACCACATCAGCCTCCTGCAGGTGCAGGCCATTCCTGGCCTGGACTTACTAGGGGCTCTCATGCTAGGTAGGTGTTCTGGTATCTAATGACACTGAGCAGTCAGGCCTCTGTTGGCAGGGAAGGAAGTAGAGAAGGAGGGAGGCAGGGAGAAGAGAGGAAGGAGACAGTCATGACTCCAGCTAGCTCCTCTGAAAAGCGACTGAGGCTAATATGTCCCTGGGAGGACGTACGACACTTGCAAAGTGCCTGGTTGCTTGCGGGACACTAAGCAGGTGCTCAGCAAGCTCCAGCCTTGGGCTCTGCTCCCCAGCTGGCCAAGCGTGCAGGGAGAAGGAGGGCTGAGCTCCCCACCTGGGAGGCTCTTGGACCAGGTCACGGCCCCAAAACCACGTGAGAACAGCCCCAGGTGGTGGTGGTTGGGGAAAGGGGATCCAGAGTGAAGTTTAGGGAGATTCATGACCTTCACTGTCCTCTGCGGACTGATTTATGGGGCAGTGCCGTCTCCTGGACGAGATGGAGACGCTGCGAGAGAGAGTTGTAGAAAACCTTAATCCCCAAATGGCAGAAAGAGATACTCTCAGGTATGGTGTGTGTTTGATCAAATGCATCGGTGGGGGCGGGGCGGCCTTTTCCACACGGCCTCCTATGGGCTGTCAGGCCCAAGCTGGCATTTCTGAACTAGGAATGAAATATCTTCCCTACTTAGCTGAGAAAATCCATAGTGGATTTCGCTTAGAAAAAGAATCCGGCCTTGGAATATTGTAGTTGTGTCCTTGAACCAAAGCCAGCATTTGGGGGTCAGGATGCTAGGGGAGGGCAGGAGTAGAGGAAGAAC
>PVKN010015154.1:0-18674 GCA_004027915.1 Capromys pilorides
TGCCATGTCTCTTAGTGTATGGCTAGGGGTTACATGTGTCAGGGTAGGGGATGGGGTGGGGCTGCTGTCTAGAGCAGAATTGAGACCAGTTAGCGGTTCTACTTTCTATAGATGATGAATTAGGGGAGATGCTCAGCCTTGGGCCTTGAGCTGGGCTCGTCAGGATCCAGGCTTGTGGTAGACCCTGCTTTCTTCACTGTAGACCAGTGACAGTGCCTACTCCTATCTGGAATATTTTCTGTGCTCCAGGCACAAAGAAGGGGACAGCTGAGTGTACTCCTCTGTCTCTTCTACTCTGTGCTTACATCTTCCTGGAGGCTTTATCCATAGGCTTCTGCTCACACAGTTTAACCAGAAGGAGGTCACAAACTATTCCATTCACTAAAGATGCTGAGACATAACAGCTTTATTAGGTGGGTGTGTTGCTGTCTCAAAAAAGTTGAGGCTTCTTTCTAAGGAAGAAGCAGGCACACCATCCTGTCCACTTGGAACTGTGAGACTTGTTGTTGATCCCTTCTCTTTGCTTAGGGGTGTATCTATCCACCTCCTGGCCTCCTCTGTGGCACATCCCTGATTTCTATCATCTTGTCCAACAGATACCTGTGGATCAAAATTATTTTAGAACTCTTGTCTTTATTGAACATGAACTGGTTCTTTTCTTGACATTATTCCTTTAAAGCAAAGCATAATAACAATTTCATAGCAGCTACACTGTATGAGCTACTGTAAGCCATCCAGAGAGTTTTTACAGTACACAGGAGATGAGTACAGATGTCTGTACACTTGCACTGTCCTACAGAAGGGACTCAGCACTTGCAGGCTTTGTTCTCTCCGGAGGGCTCCTAATACCAATGTCCTGTAGGAGACTGTTCTTTCTTTTTGCCATGGTTTTCCTATTTGAATGGGCTCTGCTCTAGTCCCTGCCCTCCCAACCCTCACTGGGATGTCATCACATAAAAATCAAGTGGAAGGGGAAGATCTTCCATGGCAAATGTCTTTCATGTCAATGTTTCTGAGGCTGTGTCATAGCACTGTGCCTGGGGAATGTTGGCCTCATCATTGGCAGGTGAAGGAGCCAGACCCAATCCTGGGACACCTGACCACTGACACATGGAAGTCTCCAGGGCTTTGCTGTCTCATAGTTGAAGATGTAACAATGCCAAGTTCACAGGGTTAATTCAAGTGTGACCACAATTCCTGGTGGCTAAGAAATGACATGCATCTAGCCCTTTGCTAGAAATTGCTCTTTTAATATGTTTTTTTCTTATGAATTTCCCTATTTAATGCCCACAGCAGTTACTTAAAATTTTCTATGCTTCCTCCAAAAACTAATGTTACTAGTAGGAAACCAATCCTCCTAGTTTGTCCTAGATTGGGGCATTGAACAGGGATAAAAGACAAAAAGACACAGAGTTAGTTCAGAATGTGGGGCCAAGGGGCTCTTGCCTGTAGTGGACAGACAGCCTGAGCATCTCGGAACTTAGTTTCCACTAAGACAAGAGAACAAACAATTAGAATAGCACAAGATTCATATGCCTCTTATTATCTCTCAGGATATGTCCAAGTAAACTGGATCGCAACTGCATTGATTTTTCCTGAGACCCTACAATATACCATCATGCCTGGGTACCACCAAAGGAACACACCTTGCTGTTTTTCTACTTTGTGTACACAAAGGAGGAGAATTAGGCCTTGGTCCTTGTTACCTGGCTTTCTACATCTCTTCCATTTTGTTTTTATGATAGCAGCAGGATATCAATCATCGCTATTCATCCCATATAGGTGTAGTCATTCAATCTTTTATCTTGAGGTCTGGTCTTTAATAACTATGCCTCCACCCTGTGTTGTAATGTATGGGTACCAGATTGTTTTGAGGGCACAGCCCTATCTGCCTACCTATAACAACCCAGCTATCTCCCCTCTGAGAAAGTGGCCCTAATGCCATCAGACGCCAAAGATAGAAAAGTGTTCTGGTTACTTCTGGCTGAAGAGTCTCATAGTTGTGATTGACAGTGAGAAATATCCACCAGAGGGTCTATCTAAAGGCCCTTGAGAAATACCAGCATTTTCATCTTAGGTAGGTATTGATGTTGGACAGGTCTTTCTGTCTCTTGAATGATTTCTTTAACTGTCCTCTGGGAAAGGGCTTTCACTGGCAAGGAGAGTGGAGTCAAGCTTCTCCATGGCATGTCACAGGAAGATTCCTTCATGGCCTCATGCTCTTAGAGGCCATCCACACCATTTGTCTATCTCTTGCAATGAAACGACCAAACCCCCACCTCCATGATCACTGGGTAATTGGTCTTTCCAAGGTTTTCATCTCTGAGGACCACCACAACATCTGTGACTTCCTTTTGTCCCTGTTCTTACACTTTCAATCAATGCAACTCCACTGGGGTGCCATTTATCCAACTAACAGGACTCAAAAAAGTAAGTGGAAATGTTGCAAGCTTATTATGATTTATTCTCTCTTTGTTTTTGTAACTGTTGTTTAAGAAGCAGTTCTATCCCGAATGGTTTTCTGCAATTCTAAGTCATTTAATGTTTGCAATGAGTCTCTTCTTAATGTTTATTTCTGGGCTTAAATTGCTCTTTTCATTACAGATTTCTCGAGTAACTATAGGGAGAACTAATTGAATTTTCTTTGAGGCTATGTGTAACCTATGTTGTACCAAAGCCCACTGAGTTTCTGAAAGAGGGAAGGTAACTTGCTGTTGAGAATTGACAGCAAGCAATACATCATCTGTACAATGTATTATACAGGCTTGAGGGAAGTTTCTTCCAACAGACTCTAAAGCTTGACCAACAAAATACTGTCCCAGGGTGGGAGAAAACAACCCTTCATTCCTTGTGGCAAAACAGTTCACTGATATGGCATAGTGGCAGGTACAGAAAAACAAAAAACAAGGTCAGTCTTGGGAACCTAAGGAATGGCAAAAAAAGTCATCTGTAAAATCAATAATTAGCACAGGCCAGTCCTGTGGACCTGGAGTGGGAGAGGGGAGTCTGGGCTTCAGAGTGTCCATAGGATAAATACATGCATTTATAACTCTTAAATCCTAAAGAAGCTTCCAATTTCTAACCTCTTTGGAACAACAAAAACAGGAATATTCCAAGGTCTAGTGGATGGTCCACTATGTCTTGCCTTCAACTGCTCCTGTATCAATGCTTATAAATCATTTTCAGTTGGGGAGAAACCATAATTAACACAAATTCAAATTTTGTCTCATAGCTAGGATCTTCCCTTGTATTCCTCCAATAGACTTCTCTTGGTCTGGGTCTGCTCTGTTACTTTACTCTTTCTAATCATCTGCACTGGTATCCATTAATCCTTGAAAATTTTTACCCTTAATTTCAGCAGTACAGGTGAGCAGCTGGCCTTTTGATATCCTAAGTGAAGGACACCTCCACATGGGAGAAACTGCTGGATCCTTTATTGGCATAGATCTGTTCCAGATCACACATTCTAGCTCTGACAACAGGCAAAAGAACCAATCGGCCATATAATCTCCTAGGTTGAATATCAAAGCATCATAACTGAATTTCCCCCAAAACAGTCTGAATCAATAATGCCAGGAAATAGTTCAACATCCTGTATGTTAAGCCTGTTTTTTTTTTTTTTTTTTTTTGACTAAACCCATAGTACCTAAGAAAGAGGTCCTAGAATCCCGTGGGAATTTTAGCAAGTTTATGTCTGTGAATCAAAGTCACCCATTTAGCAGTAGAAAAGTGCAATCCTACTGTTTCCTGGAGTTCCTGTGATAAGGGACTCATACATCACCCAAAAACCCACTGGGGGCTGGCTTCTAAGCTTGTATTAGGATATGTCCTCATTGTTTGTTGGGTCTATGTCCAGTCTGCCTTCCAATTACCAATCATCGGGGGCCGTCTTTGTGATGTATAGAATGACACTGAGTAGCTCAGTGATTTCCATTGTAACAGGTGGGGCAAAAGCCCCATGATTTCTCCCCTGAGGGAAGAATGCCTGCACCTTTTTTGCCATCTGAGATTCAGCACATTTTTAAGAATATGCCTGATTTTCCCATAACCAAAACATCATACTTTTGAATCAGCCTGACTGACTTCATATATCTAAACTATCAATTGATGGATTCTGCTCCACTACTCTGGTGGCTAACACCCTCATTTTCATTTTAATGCTGATGTATGCATTTTCATTTTAATTTTCAGTTTTTAACTTCTGATCAAATTCTGAATTTTCACACTCATCTTAATTCTGAACTTTGCACCTTGACTTTGCCTGAGAAAATTTGCAACTCATACTTACTCTTTTTTTTTCTTTTTCTTTTGCTCTATTACCTGGAGAAAATTTTCTATTCTCTCTCACTTTTCAATTTGCCTTTTACTTTACCATTTATCCAGATTGCTTTTTCCTGTTTTAAAAAATCTATGTACGTATTTATTTATTTGGTACAGGGTCTCATTATGCAGCTCAGACTCTTAGTGATCCTCCTGTCTCAGCCTCCCCAGCACTTGGAATTACAGAAATGCACCACTCTACCTTGTTTTGGTGGCCAGTTTGGTGTAGGACTAGCACAGCATGCAGTATTGAGGATCTAACCAGGGTCTTTGCACTTACCAGGTGAATGCTTAGACTGCTAAGTTATCTCCCCAGACCCTTTCCTTTTATTTATTTATTTTTTGTATTTTTTAGGACAGGGACTATAGGGGCTACAGAGTCTGACTACTAGATCAGACTTGTAGTGATCTGCCTGTGTTCAGCCTCCCACAAGTTGGGATTATAAGTGTGCGCCACCATGCCCAGTCTCAATCACTGGCTCAGTGCACCCTGGGGTCGATTGAGGCCAGCACCGTAGTCTGGGGATCAAACTCCTGTTCCCTACATCTGCCTAAGTAGGCCCTTTAATCCACTGAGCTATTTGGCCAGCTCCTCGCTATTTGGCTGGCCCCGTATTTTTTGAACTTTATTTTAAAATTTATTTTAAAGAGAAAAAATAAAATTTTGAGACAAGGTAATAGGAAAGTAACAATGCTTAATACATTGAGTGTTATCTTTCAATTAGTTACTCAGAGTACAAGATATAAGTATTTAATTGTCCAAACAATATTAGCACAAACTTTTCTTCTTTTCAATGAACTAAGAGAAATTAATAATATAACTATCTCAATTATAATACACACATATAGTGTTATTATCATTTAGTATGATTTTGACAGTTTGTTGCAGATGGATTCTATTATGTTGAGATAAAGATCATCTATTCCAATTTTCTGTAGTGTTTTTTAAAATCATGAATAGGTTCTGGAATTTGTGATCATATAGTTTTGTCCTTGGCTCTGTTAATATGGTGTATTACATCTACTGGTTTACATATGTTGAACCATTCCTGCTTTCCTGGAATGAATCCCATTTGGCTAGGGCATATAATCTTCTTGATGATTTGTTGCGTTCTCTTTGCCATTATCTTTTTGAGGAATTTTGTGTCTATGTTCAGTAATGATACTGACCTATAGTTCTCTTTCTTATTTGGGTCTTTCTCTGGTTTTGGTATCAGGGTACTGCTTGCTTTCAGGAATTATTTTGGGAGTATTGCTTCTCTTTTAATTTCATTAAAGAATTTGAGATGTAGTGGTATTAGCTACTTCCTAATTTCTTGTAGGATTTAGCAATAAATCCATCAGGGCCTGGGCTGTTAATAAGATTTAATTACTTACATCTTTGATTTCATTGATTATTAGTTTATTAAGGATTTTTATATCTTTTGGATTCAGCTTTGATAATTCACATGTGTCTAGAAATCTGTCCGTTTTCTTCTGTATTTTTCATCTTATTAGAATATAAGTACCCAAAGTAGGTATAGATGATCTTCTGGATATCTGCAGGGTCTGTTGTACTTTCACCATTTTCAGTCCTAATTACATGAGTTGAATCTTGTATTTCCTTTTTTGATATGGTTGAATAAAGCTTTATTGGTTTTATTCAATCTTTCAAAAACTCAATTCCTTTTTTCATTGATTCTTTGTAAGTTTTAGCGTACAATGTGTTAATTTCCACCCTGATCTTTATACTTTCCTCCCTCATATGAACTTTGGGCTCAGCCAGCTCTTCTTTTACTAGAAGCTTGAGGTTCAGCATCAAGTTGTTTATATGTGCTTGCTCTGTTTTCTTGATATGAGTATTTACTGCTGCCAGTTCCCCTATTAAGACTGCTTTCATAGTGTCCCATAAGTTCTAGTATGCTGTGTGTCATTATTTCTTAATTGTAGAAGCTATAATTTCTTCTGTAATCCATTGGTAGTTGAAAAGAATGCTATTTAATTTCCATTTTCTTATGAAGTTCATGTGGTTTCCTTTGCCACTGATTTTCAATTTCATTATACTATGGTCTGGTAATATGCATGGGATAACTTCAATTCCTTTGCATTTTGAAGCATGTTTTATGAGCTAATATATGGACTATTTTGGAGAATGTCCCAGATACACCTGAGAAGAATGTGTGTTGTGATATTGGATGAGACACTCTAGACATCTTATACTAAGTTCATGTTTTCAAAACCTGGGTTGGGTTCTAATATTTTACTGTTGAATTTTCTCTAGCTTACCTACCTTTTTATGGCAGTGAACTATTCAGATCCCTCAGTACAACTGTATTAATGCCTGTTGATTTTTATGTCTGGTAATATTTGTTGTGTATAATTGAGTGTACTGGTTTTTGCTGCATCTATATGTATGATTGTTATTTCTTCCTTTTGCATTATTATCTTTACAAAGATAAAAAGTGATCTTTGTCTCTCTTACTTTATACCCAGTCTTTGCTTGAAATTCACTATGTTTACAAATAGGATAGCTCCCCTGCTTATTTCTGAGCTCATGTCACACAGAGTATTGTTTTCCATCATTTGACTTTCAGGTATGGATTTCCTTTTGAATTAAATGTGTTTCTTGTATGGAGAATATTGTAGAATCTTCTTTCTTGCTTCTGGATGTCTATGTCTTTTGACTGGTGAACTGAAATCATTAACATTGATGATTAGGGTCAACCAGATAGCTCAGTGGACTAAAGCACCTGCTAAGGTAGAGTGCAGTGGCCGAGGTTCAATCCCCGGTGTGTAGTGCCGGCCCCACCCCCAGAGTGTGCTGAGACTGTGATTGAGAGTGGAAGTGGTGACATGGACCTGTAATCCCAGGGCTTGGGAAGCTGAAAACAGGAGAATCACTATGAGTCTGATCTACACAGTGAGATTGTGTAGACCCTGTACTAAATAAATAAAAATTGAAAAAAGATAAAGATATAAAAAATTGACCATTATCATTGTTATGTATTGATTGTGCTTGATCTATATTTTCCTCTGGGTGGTTCTCCTTTTTTCCCTCTTCCTATTTAGTTGTATGCCTTATCTGGTGGCTTTGCTCTGTTGGGGTTCATGGACATGTGGTCTTACTTAACTCTTTCTATAGTGTCCTTCAAAACATTTTGTAGTGCTGACTTGGTGGTCATAATTTCTTTAGGTGTTCTTTGTCATGGAAGTACCTTATTTTTTAAAATTTTATCACTTCTAATAATAAATAACAATGAAACAGTGTCAAAACACATAAGTAGGGCAGCCACAATAATTAATACAATGCATATTGTTGTCTCCATAGTAGTTGTTCAGAGTACAAGATGCAGACATGGTAACTTTTCTAAACACTATTGGTAAAATATTTCTTCTCGTTGAATTAAGAGAAAATAGTTGTATTTATAGCCCAACATTCCACAATAGTAGTGGGTTATCAGCAGAACTGACAATGTTGAAATTGTTGATTTGAGCCTTTTACAGCTCAGCAGGCTTATCTAGTACTACTTTTTATGCCCTGTGATTAAACTTTTCTGCTAGATGGTTAAGGCCAAGTTAAAGCAAGACTTATATAACAAAACATGTAACTTTTGTATTTGACAAGGTCAGTCAAATCCCCTCAGGACTTACCTTCAAATCATGTACAGCATTTTGTAGAACTTTTGTCAGTGTCAACCATCTGGATGAGACACAGTCATTGCTTGACCAGTTTGTTGTCTATAAAAGAAAGTTTTCTCTCTAGGTGACTCTCCTTAGGCACACTATACATCCTCAATCCCTTTCCTTTGTGGCCACATAATCTCCTTGAACAGAAAATTTGGGACACAACTGAGTTATAAGATGTTACAGTACAGGTTCCCTTATGACCTGAGTCCTCACTGACCTTGAAGGGCTAGGACCAAAATATTGGCTATCCTTGCAGCCCTTCCTTTTCTCTAATTGTTAGTCTTCAAACTTAAGTTGTTAATCCTCCAGAAGAGAAGCTTAATGATACTATTACTCTATAACATAGGTGCTTGAGCTTAAAATCACTGTCTTTTTGAATATCAAACAACTTGGACTTAATGTGAAACTGGTATTTTCCATTAATCATTGATATTCTAATAAATCCCTAAAGAATGTGATAGAAATTACACCTTTTTACCCAGAAATCTAGAAATCTAACCATATACAAAATTGTAACAGGTCAATCCTATGGCATTTCTCTTTGTTTCTTCTCTTTCATTACTTTTTTGTTTTTTTTTCAAAGCAAAAATTTACTTGAGAGAGAGAGTATAGCAGTAACTGAAATTACATTAGAAGCACCACACATCTAAAAGATCAGAATAACAGACATTCCAAGCATGGTTTTAGTATTACTCATTGCTATCTTCAGTGTTAAAAACCTGTTGGAGATTCTTAGGATGTCTAATTCATCCTGTGTATATAAGTGCATAGTTCTGCCCCTGCCACATTTCCTAACATTTCTGCTTTCTGTCTCCTTGTTGTTTAATACTCATGTTCTTGATTTCCATTTAGCTGTGTTATACCTTTTCATTTTTATTTCTTCTTTTGAGTTCTTATACTAGAGAGACTATACAATATTTACACATGTAGGTCTGGTTTATTCACTTATGAGTGTATCTTCAAGATACATCCACTTATATATGAAGGATTCAAGTTTATAATTTTTATATCTGAATAATATTCCATTGTATAAAAACACCACATATTTTTCAACCATTCTTCAGGTGATGGGCATTTTGGTTGTTTCCAAGATTTGGCTATCACAAATTGTGCTGATATAACATCACTATGATATGATACTTTCAGTTCTTTTGGGAAAATTCCAAGTACGTGGGGTGGGTGGGGTGGGTGGGTAACTGAATTGAATGAGATTTCCAGTCCTAGTTTTTTAAGGAGTTTCCACACTGCTTGCTATAATGTTTACACCAGTCTGCATTCCCACCAGCAGTGGAGAAGTGCTCCTTTTTCCCCACAGCCTTTCCAACATTTGTTGTTGGTTGATTTTGTTGTGATAGCCATTCTTTCTGGGGCGAGATTGTATCTCAGTGTTGTTTTAATTTGCATTTCATGGATGGTTAGCCATGTGGAACATTTCTTCATGCATTTATAAGCTTCTAGTATTGCATCTCTGAGAAGTGTATGTTCATTTTGGATGCCCATTTCTGGATTGGGTTTTTGAATTTTGGGACCCTAATGTTTTTTAGTTTTTCATAAATTCTTGATAGAAGACTTTTATTTGAATACTTATTAGTTAAACATTTTTCAAAATTTGTGGGTTGTCTTTTCACTCTGTTGGTAATTTCTTTTGATATGCAAAACTTCTTAACAAGAGGAGGTCCCAGTTGTTGATTCTTTCAAGTGTTACACATACATTTTGATATTCTTCCATGAACTGTTTGCCTACCACAATATCTTCAAGATTATCTCCTACTTTCACTTCCAGGAGATTTAGAATTCCTGTTTTAATATTTTGATCTTAAATCCATTTTGACTTAGTTTAGTGCATGATGATAAACCTGGGTTAAGTTTTAGTTTTTGGCATACAGAGAGCCAGTTATTCCAAAACCATTTGTCAAAGAGGCTATCTTTTTTTCCCAGTAAACACGTTTGGCCCTTTTGTTGAAGATAAGGTGGCTGAGAGTGCTTGTATTTGCTTCTGCATCGTCTAATCTATTTCATTGATCCTCAGATCTATTTTTTGCCAAGACCATTCTGATTTTATCACTTTAGCTTTGTAGTATAATTTTAAGTCAGGAATTGTAATGTCTCCTACCTTATTTTGTTGCCCAGGATTGTCTTTGCTATTCTAGGAGTTGTCTGGTTCAAATAAATTTTAAGATTGGATCTGCCATCTGGGCTGACCTGCACGCCTGCTGGGTAAGGGCCCTAGGCCTGCCTCCATCTCCCCGCTCCTCCCGCCAGAGCTCCAGTCCCAAAACCATCCAACATCCTGTCTGGCCTGTGCACCTGCCAGGTATGGAACCTTAGCCCGCATCCATCCTCAGACTCCTCAACTCCAGAGCTCCAACTCCACCCACAGTCCTGAGCCAAGGGGCCTTGTAGCAGCCAGTGGCCCAAGCTCTGAATCCCAGCCAGGCATGTCTGGAGGGGAACAAGCTCAGTAAATCCAGACCAAACTCCCATAGGCGCTAACAGCATAACTTCACCGAAGTGCAGAGATCACTGCCATACAAAATGATAATGACAAGGAGTAAGATGCAATCTTAGGACCTGAGCCCACCCAAATCAAATACAGGAGATGCTACTATGGAAGAAAATAGGAATCATGCAACCAAAACCTCTGAATCTGAGGTAGACAGACAAGTAAAGAAACATATAGAGCAACTGAGATCAGAGATAACATCTGAAATTAAAAAAGAAATGCATAAATTAATAGAATCTGAAGAGGAAAAACATTTTCAGAAACATATAGATGAAACCAGAACAGAAATAACCCCTGAACTAAAAAAAGACATGTCTAAATTAATAACATTTAAAGTAAGGGAAAAATGCAAAAAGATAAAGAGGAGAACAGAGCAAAAATAATGTCTGGACTAGAGAAAGAAAGGACAATTATAATGAAAGACTTAAGTAATATTAAAGAGGACATTGATAAAAAATTAGAGGAGAATGGAAAAATGATGGATTCCCTGATTGAGCAATATAGGACAGAAATACATCACATGAAACAGTTTCAGGGAGATATACAAGAAAATAAAATCTCAATCACAAGTTGGCAAAACTGTATGAACGAAAGTGAAGATAAAGTTTCAGATCTTGAGGACACAGTCGCAGCCTGTGAAAAAGTAAGAAAGGATCTCTAAAAAACAACTAGGATGCAGGAAAAAATTATTGAACATCTGCAAGGTGATGCAAAAATGAACAATGTGAGATTAATAGGAATCAATGAGAAAGAAGGAGTCAATACAAATGATATAAAAAGAATATGGGCAGAAGTAATAGCAGAAAACTTCCCATATATGAGAAAGCAATCAGACATTCAGGTAACTGAAGCATACAGAACTCGAAATAACATCAACCCAACTAAAAGCACACCCAGATATATAATAGTCAAGATCCCAGAAATTCAGCAAAAGAATAATATACTAAAGGTGGCTAGAGAAAAGAAACAGATCACATTTAAAGGAAAACTCATCAGAATGTTGGCAGATTTCTCTTCACAAAGCATGAAGTCAAGAAGAGCATGGAGAAGAGTGCTTCAAGTCCTTCATGAAAACAAATTTCAGCCAAAACTGCTATACCTGGCAAAACTCTCCTTCAAGTATGAAAGAGAAGTGAAATACTTCCACGACAAAGAACAGCTGAAAAATTTCATGATGTCAAAGCCAACATTACACAGTATACTAACAAATATTTTAGAGAGGGAGCAAAATGACCTGAGCTCAATAAATGAGAACAGGAAGATCCCACCAAATAAGGCAACCAATTAAACATAAGAGAAAAAGTGGTAAACAGTAGTAATTAAAAGTCCTGTCAATCATAAGTCAATGTACTTCCTTTATAACCATCAATGTAAATGGACTCAATTCTCCAGTTAAAAGAAGTAGACTGGATGAGGAAACAAAACTCAACAATATGCTGTATACAAAAAATGTACTTAACCCAAAGAAACTCATAGGCTAAAAGTGAAAGGATGGAAAACAAAACTACATGCTCCAGCACCTCAAAAAAAAGCAGGGGTAGCAATGCTGTTTGCAGACAGTCTAAACTTCAAACAAGATTGATCAAACATAACAAAGAAGGCCACTACATACAGGTCAAGTGAAAAATTCAGCATGAAGGGATTACACTCATAAATATGTATGCACCCAACACGGGAGCAGCAAGTTATATAAGACAAACCTTAATGGACTTGAAAAAATCTAATATCCAATACTACAATCTTAACAGGAGATCTTAACATCTCTCTATCTGAAAAAGATAGGTCAAGCAGACAAAAAATTAGCAAAGAAGTAGCAGAACTGAAACAGAATTTGGAACAAATGGACTTAGTGGACATACACAGAGTGTTCCACCCAACCACTTCTGAACACACATTTTTTTCAGCCACACATGGGACATTTTCTAAAATAGACCACATGTTAGTCTACAGGACATACTTAGGTATATGCAAGAAAACAGAAAGTATCTATCCCATGCATATTATCTGATCACAGTGCAATGAAATTGGAAATAAATGACAAAAGAAACCATAGGAATCCCAGAATTACATGGAAATTAAACAACACTCTTCTCAGCAACCAGTGGGTTACAGATGAAATTAAACGAGAAATTAAACAATATCTAGAATTTAATGAAAATTCAAACACAACCTATCGAAATTTATGGGATGCAATGAAAGCAGTTCTTAGAGGGAAATTTATAGCTTTGAACTCACACATTAAGAAAACAGAACGGGAGAAAATAAATACTCTCCTGAAGCACCTAAACCGACTACAAAAGGAAGAGCAAATGAACCAAAAATCCAAAGATGGGAGGAAATTATAAAGATTAGAGCAGAAATTAATTCATTTGTGACAAAGAAAACAATATAAAGAATTAATTAACCAAAAATCTGGTTCTTTGGAAGATTAAATAAAATTGATAGACCCTAGCTAATCTCATCAAAAAAAGGAAAGAAAGGACTCAAAGTAAAGCCATAAGGAATGAAAAGGGTGAAATTACTACTGACCCAGCAGAGATTCAGAGGATCATTAATAGCTACTTTGAGAATCTTTACTCTCACAGAATTGAAGACACAGATGAAATGAACAGGTTCCTAGAAAGGTACCAACTACCAAAACGGAATCAAGAAGATATAAGAACTTTCAATAAGCCAATGACAGTCAATGAAATACAAACTGTAATAAAAAGCCTACCAACAAAGAGAAGTCCAGCACCTGATGGAATCACCACTGAATTCTACAAGAAATTTACAGAAGACATAATCCCAATACTCCTCAAACTTTTGAATGAAATAAAAAAGGAAGCAATCCTTCCAAAATCATTCCTAGGGGCAAGTATTACACTGATACCAAAACCAGAGGGAGATGCATCTAAAAAAGAAAACTACAGGCCAATTTCTCTCATGAACATAGATGCAAAAATCCTTAATAAAACCCTCATCACTAGAGTACAACAAATCACCAAGAAGATTATACACCATCACAAGGTAGGATTCATCCCTGGGATGCAAGGATGGTTCAATACACGCAAATCGATAAATGCAATACACTATATCAATAGAGGTAAAACCAAAAATCACATCATGATCATCTCAATTGATGTGGAAAAGGCCTTCAACAAAGTCCAATACTCATTCATGTTCAGAGTCCTACAGAAAATTGGAATAGAGGGCCTCTACCTCAACCTGTTAAAAGCCATCTATGATAATCCAACAGGCAATATAATTCTAAATGGGGAAAAATTGAAGTCTTTTACTCTCAAATCTGGTACAAGGCAAGGATGTCCTCTATCACCACTCCTATTCAATACAGTTCTGAAATCATTAGCTACAGCCATTAGACAAGAGAGAAAAACAAAAGGAATAAGAATAGGTAAAGAAGAAGTTGAATTATTATTTGCAGATCAAATGATAATCTACTTGGAAGACCCAAAATCTCTGCCATGAAGCTATTAGAATTAATACACAAATTCAGTAGCATAGCAGGCTACAAAGTCAACACACAAAAGTCAACAGCATGCCTCTACTCAGTTGGTGTCTGCACTGAACTGGAACTGTATTTCTCTCTCCCTTCCCTGTCAGCGTGTGGAGTGATGTTGGTCACAGAGAAGTGTATACAGGGTTTGGAAGCAGTGGAGGCGTGGTCACACCCATGACTGCTGCAGATCATGGCTTGTGGACCTGTGGGCCACATGAATGGTGGGGACAGCAGTCAGCCTGCAGCCCCTTCACCTTTCACTGAACCTCCCCCTACTGCCAGCTCTACAAGAAGGGCTGGTGGGGAGTGACACAGAGACCACATCTGCTTCACTGCAATCCTCTACCTGTTGGAGCTCCATGGCATGTGATGCCATTCAGGATGTGGCTCATTTTGGGACCCCCGCTGCCCTGGTCACCACCTGACTCCAGCTTTCCTGCATCCCCTGTGCGGGATTTGGACCTAGCACTGGATCTGAGGATGACAACCTTCAATGGGCCACTGCCCCTCCCAAGATCACCGGGGTCCAGCCCCTGAACAAACCCAGTGTGGCCTCACTCTGGCCCTGCTTCTCTGCTGGGCACTCACTGATGCAGGTGGGGGACACATGCATTACTGTGGTGGGGTCAGGGTGAGAGGTGAGGAATAGCACCATTGTTCACTGTGTGGACGGGAATGCTTAGGAAGACAGGAGCCAGTGTGTTGATGCTTTCAAGATACTGCTGAAGAGTTAAGGCAAATGGGCTCCAGTTCACCCTCACCCCGTAAGGCTTTACTAACCACCCAGCCTGCAGTGTCCCCCTCTGATTTTCCCTCTGCTGTGCTACCTGTTTAGATGATCTTGTGACCTCCTGCAGAGTTGTTGATACTTCATTGTAAAGGGATTTTTAAAAAGTAGAGTCTTTTTTCAATCAAAACATTCTAACAAGTGCTCCTATAACAAAGCATTGTAAAGTGATTAAATTCCCAAGGTCTAAATCCTCACCCCCTTACTTCAAGGAATATTTGACAGGGTAATAGGGTAGAAAAACTAAATAACCCCCATCTACACAGAGTGCTTTTTCATAGAATTTGAGCTTTAGTTTAAATAACTCCTTCTTTCATTTACCTCCTACCACCCAGGACCCTCATTTCTGACGATCCAATCCTTGTGCTTAAAGAACACTTTAAACGTGACTGTCTTAAGAAGCCTTTTGTGCCTGTATTTTTTCTTAAAACAGTGTTCCTAGAATATACTGATTTCATGGCTTTGAGGGAGATAAGACACTTACTTAGAAGTTTTTCTGATACTGAACTAAGAAAACTTTTCTCCCATGTGTCATCCAATTTGCTTCCTGTCATTTTCATCCATACTTTTGACTATTCCAGTCTAATTTGTCCTTTTCAAAAATTTCCCTTTTCAAGGTGATACATTTATGCATCACTTTCAAGGCCTAAAGTTACTAGTATTTAGAATCTTGGATTCAAAAAGTGAAATTTAATCTTAAATCAAGGGTAGGGAAAGGGAACAAGCTTTGTAGACCTCTCCATGGAAGAAGCTTGTGACCAATGTTTATTATAGTAATGCTTTGCTTTTATAAACTTCTATGATAACTTTTAGGGGCCAGCACATAAGGCACACATTATAGTTCTGCTTTGGGTCAGGGGCAGCTGGCATTCATGCACTGAGAAGCACAATTATCTCATGGGTATGCACGCTTATGAAGTGTGTCATTATTTTTGTGTTTTATAGCTTATAGCATATTTTTATTGTAATTGAAGCATCAGACACATTTTTATTCAAAGAAAGAGAAACAAAATGAAGCTTGTGTCTGCTGCATGGTATGAGAGCACCCTAGTGGCCCTGGGCCTTTGAGTTGGAAATAATTTATCCCTGAACATCTTACAGACACTGTGATATCCTGCTTTTGTATTTGCGCTGGGTCTTCTGATATCTATAGCAAGAAGGAAATCCTAATTTGGACCTAGTGATCTGTTAGTTAGAACAGTGTTTGCTTATGCCCCCAGACTGCAGAAAGAGAGTGAAATTAGTGACTATTATCTATTTCATAGGCACCCAAGAAAGACCATGAATGCTATTTCAGGTCTGATTCATCCTTCATTCACACAGTGTATGGATGACACTATGTGGTTTGAAAGAAAGGGGGGACAGGGACCAGATCTGCTTGTGATAGAGCAGAAGGAGTGAGTGGATGGGGAATTTTGGGTGCATGAGGCTGTCACTAGTTCTAAGGCAGAGTGATCAGAGATGGGGGGAAGGGACAGATGGGCTCTGTATTTACAAGGACCAATGGTGAGGGGATGGCTTGGATTGAGGGAGGGTTAGGAGGGGGAACAAGGCCTTTATTAAGAGCCCTAACTGGGAAGGAGCCTGTGCCTGCTGATTTTGATCTTTTAGATCAAAGGCACTGAGGTAGTTCCAAGTGCAAGCCTCTATCCTGCTATTCTCGGATCTGCTGCTTTGTTCTTTGTTTTCTGTAGGGGCCTGAGGAAAATTACTAGGCATGCAGAGCCTAGCTCTGAAGGTGGACCTTTGCATTAAATAGTCAATAACTCAACTGGGGATACAGAAAACCTGTGGAGTATGGTGTACAATTATGTCCCAATTCCATAGGTATCAAGTTCAGGTTGTGCTCATTCTCACCAGTGCCACAAGATCCATGTTCTCAGCTGTAGAGGCTTGGACAGCATCTCTTCCTACCATATTTGACATTGGTTGACCTACCTATAGCACCTCTCCATTGTCGACATTCATTCTACCAGTGTGGCTGGCTGGGCAGGCACTGTTGCCCCCTCTCACCTGTACCTATGCACCTGAACAAGCAGAGCCAGCCCCTCCACAGTACCAGGTATGTGGGCACATGTGCTCCTTTCTTAGTCCTTTCAAGTGGTCTCTCCAGGCCCAAGAAGAAACCCAAAGGTTATCTGTGAGGGTTTGATGATCTCATAGATATAAACCATGTTGTAAACTCTGAAAGTTTCTTCCATGTGGTTGTGATTGTCCTGGGCATGGTATTGTTCTATTTGATCATAAAACCTATCAGAGCCTTGATGTTTTCCCTTCTCTATGATAGGTCTGTTCCCTTTGCTTTTTATGCTGTTTGCCCATGCTGTGACAGTGGTGGTTGGCTATGACAGTTGGAGATGACAACTTGCAGGGGCTTCTGCTCAAAGAAAGAAGCCATTAAGGCCACTGAGGCAGTACTTTGGGTGTCCCAGATGCTCTGAGGATCAAGTCCTGGGGCTTTTGGACAACTTCTGTGACTCTTCATATCTAGGGCCCTGGACCTTGAGATAGGTCTCTTCTGCTATGCAATAGGTTACACCAAACACCAGACAGTTAAAAAAAAAAAAAAAAAAACACTATATCATACTTCCTGTAGGACAGTTGGTTGCTTCTGCTTCAAGGTAATCACCCAGAAGTCAGCTGGGCTGAGTCCTCATCTGGAGACTGGTAGAGGATCTACTTTCATTCTGGCTCCCAGTGGCTGTCAGCTGAGGTCTTGCCCAACTTCATGACAAAAGGAACCAGATCCACACAGTGAGCAGATCTCAGGGCAGCATTCCTAACCTGGGAATATGTACCAGACACCCACAGTTCAGGGAGGAGAGGGTTATATTGACTCACAGTTGTTTCAGAGAATTCAGTCTGTGGTTGGATAGTTCCAAGGCAGAAAATGCCTAGTGGAGCAAAGCTGTTCATTGCACAGGAGGCAGAGAGTGAGGAAAGAGCCAAGGACAGGATATAACCCTCCAGGTCACACTCCAGTGACCACTTCCAAATAGGCCCCACCTCCTAATAGCATAATCAGCATGAACTCACCCATGGGTGGATTCACTGATGAGAACACCACCCCTGTGATGCAGTCACCTTTCAAGGCCGCACCTCTGAACACATAAAACCTTCAGGGATATTTTTTATGTAAACCATAACAGTGAGAAAGATGGAAGCCACATGTGCTGTCATGACAAGACACACCTTGCCCTCAAGGACCCAGTCTTGGGCTCTGTCTTTGGTCAGTTTATTCTAGTTCTAGGATGAATCTTGATGAGTCTGTTTAGCAGAACTCTTCTGTTCCCTCACATTTCCTCTTTGTAATATTCTTTCTCTACCTCTTACCCTTTTCATTGGCCATGAATCCCCTCTGGCCCTTGCTGAATTCAGAATGGAGCCAAGTTGTATGCCAAAGTGTCTCTTGCTCTAATGAAAGTGTTTCTATCTGGGCCTGTAACCCCAACATTTTAAGGGACTGAAGCAGGAGGATCAGCAGGTCTGAGCTTAGCCTAGGAAGCTCAATAATTTATGGAGAATGTGTCTCAAAATAAAGAACAGCAACAACAATAACAACTACTACTACATGAAAGCCCTGGCTACAGTTTCTAGTACTACCAAAAAAAGTTCCTGAGGGCTGGCGAGATGGTTCAGTGGTCTAAAGCGCCTGCTTAGGAGGGCTCAGGCAACTGCGGGGACTGCAGTTCGATCCCCGGCACCACATGCTGCGCCAGCGCCACCACCAGGGCAGGCAGAGCCAGCCACAAAATGAATAAATAAAAAAAGAAACAAATAAACACAACAAGCAAACAAATAAATAAATAAAAATTAAAAAAAAAGTTCCTGAATAAAATTGTTCTTTACTGATAACATTTCTGATTGGCCCTATTTTTTCTTTGATAACGACTTTGACT
>PVKN010015155.1:0-18676 GCA_004027915.1 Capromys pilorides
AGTTGCTGTGGGTCTGTAGAGTAGCACAATTCATTCTACTGCCAAGATTTTCCCTATGTTTAGAGAAAGCAGGTGTACCTTAGTGCTCAGGTGCCCTCTGTACTCATCCAGATGAGAACCTGGAGCTGGCATGGACTGTGGACATCCTGAATATGCGCATCACATGGATGAAGATGAGGCTTAAATGTGCTCCCCATGGCTTCTTCACCCATAGCTCTAGCTTTTGGCAGATAGTTGCTGTGAGAAGGTTGGAAGACCATTGTTCTTTCTTGGAAACTACTCTGTGCTCCTCTGTCTGGGTGTTGCTTTCCAGCCTCCAGGCGGTAGAATGCCTGCCACTATGCTACGTGACTATGACGCTCTTTCTGTGTGTCTCCAGCCCATGCAGCATCCTTGTGAGCTCAGATCCTATTATTATTTCCATCTTCCATAAAATTAAAGCATGGACAAAGAAGGAACTTGCCTCAGGCTACACTGTCACCAAGTAATGGAGCTGGGATGGGGACCATGGAGTGGGACTCTGAAGTGTTCCCTCTTTTGGGCCTGTGCCATTTTGCCTCCCTATGTCATCACATCCCAGTCTCAGCTTAAGCAATCTGTCCTCCATGGTGCCAGATCCCTCGGGAAGCAGAGCTGTCTCGGGGCTTGACTGTGTGTCATCTAGCCTAACTCCTGGCAGGCTGTCCAGTAGGAAAGCAAGTGACCAGGACAAGAAGGTCTACAGGTCCAGGTGGGTGCTTCCCAGAATAGAGTAGCCCATGTTATGGGCACAGGCAACATGAGAACATTCACAGGCATTTGTCATGTGCCATAGACAGTGCCATATTCCTAGAACACAGACGAAAAGACTTGCTCAGGAAGTGCTGTCTGACCAAAATCCACTAGTTAAATAACAGATTTTTGATTGCGAATGGCAGACTGAGCAAAATGCTATGTGGGGCCCCACTAAACGGACACTGAAGGAATTGGGCATAACCCCACAAGGATAAACAAGAGCAGTAGAGGACACAGAAGTCACCAAGTTTGGAAAGCGTGGAGGCAGATAGACTGACTGCAACCGGCTCAGTAGACCTGAGCATGCGAGAGTTGACCAGGAGTGGGGAGAACTGAGATGTACCCCTGTCAGCACTGCAGGAGCCATGGACATGTCCTTGCCTCTGATGGCCCTAAGAAGTGGGAGTGCCAGTGGACTCTGCCTGAATTCACTGCAAGTCTGCAGTGTATGAGTAGATCCGAGTGCGTGGAGACTTGTGTTCCCCTAGAGGCAAAGGGGAGGCTTATCGGAGGTTCCGGCTTACCTGAAGCGGGGGAAATAATGTTTAAGTTAAGAGTTGTTTAATGCTTAGCTATCCCCCATTGTCTTTTCCGACTCAGTTCCAGAACACCAGTGGGCCATCCTTTATCCCTCTGACCCCACCCTCACCACAACCCCTTGGGTAGAGGACTAAGCTGTCAGACCAACTCAAGAAATCAGTGCAGAGATGTGGTCTTGGGAGTTCCATCCTAACTACCGATGCCCACATGGGACATATGCCACTTCCTATGTGTTCAAAGCATTTAGTTAGCTTTTCCCTGGTCAAATATGAGAAGGCCCCCGAAGCTCCTCAGGCATTTATGAGAACCTTAAGCATGAGAGATCAGAGACTTCCCCTCACCTACACCTTGGAGAGGTCAGGAGCTTCCAGAGAAAAGAGAACTTTTAAAAAGATTCGAAAAGGAGAATATAAAATCTGAGTAAATTTATAACTGAAGATTGAATTAGTAACCATATTTGTTTCATTAAAAAAGACTCCATACAAAATGACTTCAGTGATGAATTTTACCAGATGTTTAAGGAATCAACATTAATTCTTCACAGAGTTTTCTAAATAATAGAAATATAATTGATGGTTGATTGCTGGTGCTAAGCCCTGGATCTAGGGTCTTCATACTGAGCTACATACCCGACCTGTTCCACTCAAGTGATAGCTTAGTCACTTTTCTTAGCTTTGGGACAAAAATACTGAACACACTCATGGTTTAAAGGGAGGAGGTTAGTTTGGGTGCACAGTTTTCAGAGGATTCAATTTATGATCAGTTGCCTCTAGGGCAGGAAGGATATAGCAGTAGAAGGATCTAGAGCCAGAAAGCTGTTCCTGTCACATTGGCCAGGAAGCAGAGAGCGAAGCCCCCGAGGGAGAAACCCTTCCAGGTCACACCTCAAGTAATGAGGCTTCCACCAGGCCCAACCTCCTCATAGCAAGTCAGCTGTGGACTAATGCACTAAAGAATATAGCACCCTATAATCCAGCCACCTTCCAAAAACCCCACCTCTGCATGCATAAGGCTTTGGGAACACGTTGTAGATCGGGCTGGACTGGAATTTGACAACTGCCTGCCACAGCCTCCCAGAGTGTTGGATTAAAGGTGTTTGTCACCATGCCCAGATGACAGGAGAGATTTTCTTCTAAAATAAGTTCTGTGAAGCAAGCATTATTCTGATACTACTTTTATGTGAGGACAGAATGCCATTAGGTCAGAGGTTCCTTTTCAAGGGGGGTTGGCCAAGTTGAGTGGGTCTAATGCAGTTCCCAGTGGCAGTCGTACAACCTCCCATGTCATATAATCTACTTGTATGGTAAGTGACAGACTCCCCAGCGCTATGATGGTTGACAGCAGTTGAAAGAAACTATAAAAGGAACAGAAAGGGCAGCACTCAAATTCCCAAAGAGACGGGAACATTTCTCTTTTTTATTAGCCTATCCATTTCTTCATTTCTTTTATACTTTATAACATCCTCATCACCAATAGCTTGAGAACTTGATATGTGAGTTTTATCTTTCATTTCTCTCATTCTTTGGCCAGGAATAAAAATTTCTCACTGCTCCATAAAATTTTTTGAAGAGATAAGATGTTTTAACATTGAAACAAGAACAAAATACTATAAAATAGGAACACTGAGAAAGCACGAATGAGTTTTTCGAAAGTGTACAAGCCTGTCAAACTGAAGAACTTACTAGAAGTTGAGAAGATAAGGAGGATACTTTTTCTCTCATGCTATAAGCATTTATTAAACACCTACTATGTAGGGGTCCAGGTAGAAACATTTTGGTAAATTTTAATAATGCTTTCTTCAGTGGTGAGATAATTCAATTTACCATACTCCTTTAGTACTTCTTTAAAAATTTTTTTTCATGTACTTGGTACAGGGTTCTCACTATGCAGCTTGGACTCATAGTGATCCTCCTGTTTTCAGCCTCCCCAGCACTGAGATTACAGGTGTTTGCCACAATACCTAGTCTTGGTGGTTGGTTCAGTGACCCCAGGGGCAGGGCCAGCGCAGCATGTGGTGGCAGGGTATATTTGTGTCACTCAATTTCATTCCTGAAAATACATTCTTTACAAGAAAATAAGAGCCCTCATAAGCTAGTTCCCTCCAGATGGTGTGCTTCCCAGCATCTGTTAGGCTAGAGTGGGACAGAGTGGACAGTGCAAGCAGAGCTCACAGGAGACTGCGGCGAGTGGATGCCGTCCACACTGGCTGTGACAGTAAATGCAAACCCAATCTGAGGTGGGATATTTCAGACTGAGCGTACCGTACAAGCCAAGTGCCAACTAGAGAGGCCATTCAGAGGCCTCTCTAGTTCTTGCTTGAGGCAAGCGAGTCAGTCCTTTCAATAAAGATAATACAAACAGTAGCTGAGGCACATTCCACATCATTGTTGAACTTTAGAAATGCCTCTTGGAGGGGAGTCCTCTGCTGGCACCCCTTCTTTCTCACGCAGCACCTCCCACTCCTACTTTAGTGACTCACGTTTGGGATTCTTGTGAAACAGAGAGAAATGAAAGCCCTTAACTGAAAATTTTCATTTCTCAGCAAAATTCTTTTCTTCCTAAGAACAAATCAAGCCTGTCATGTGTAAGACCAGTGGACAGTCAGAAGGATGCAAAAGAGTAATATGTTTCTGGAACTGTCATTATCAAAGACTTATTTTTGTATAGGATATATACAGAAGGCTTCCAGGGGGATGTATTACATCTGTGATGGGTGCACAGGTGTCATGACATTTGATTCACAGGGGACCAAATACCTGATAGTGGTCCCATAAGATTACAAGGAGCTAAAAAGTTCTCGTGGCCTGGTGACATCACAGCTGTCATAATGTCTTAGCGCAATTCATTACTCCTGTGTTTTGTAGTGATGCTATTGTAGAGAAGCCTACTGTGCTGTTGGAAATATAAAAATACAACATGTGTAATTGTGTACAGTATATGATACTTTGACCATGATAATGGAAACTATGTTACAGGTTTATGTATTTATAATACATGTTTCATCATCTTATACTCCTTATTGGGAGATGTTGACTATATAAATAATCTGCTATAATGCCGACAGTAGCCTCACACAGCCGATGTGTCACCGGGTCTCTTTAATTACATCATTTTCTCCTGCTCTTGATTTAGCTTTATATTGTGTTGTTCATCATAGCCTTGGGAGCAGTAGTCTATACAGTATGTTTTATAGGTAGATACCATACAGTCAAGGTATATAGAAAGCTATGCCATCTATGTTTATGTAACTCCATGTTGTTCACATGATAAGATCAGTTAACAATGTCTTTGAACAACCCTGTGGTTAGTGACACATGGCTGTATGTTCAAGTTTAGAGTTAAGTGATTATTTCCCCTAACATTTACATGCAAAGAAAATAAGACACAAATAGTACTTACCCAGGATTGCAGAGCTAACAAATTCTAGGAGAAGTAGATTGATTTGGTTTGTTTGTTAAATGTCAAACTTCATATTTATCCTAACATTTTCTGCCAGTTTTTCCTTGTGTATGTGAATATATGTGGCCTAAAGTTAGAGGAAACAGTTGGTACATTAAGAAATGAACTAGCACCAGCCTGACAGCTCAGTGGACTAAAGTGCCTACTTAGGCAGAGCACAGTGGCCAGGGTTTGACCCTCGGGTGCAGTGCAGGCCCCAACCCCGCTCCTGGGGCATGCCCGAGATGGCAATTGAGACTGGGCCTGGTGATGTGCACCTGTAATCCCAGCACTTAGGCAGCTGTAAACAGGAGGATCACTACAAGTCCAATCTATGTAGTAAGACCCTGAACACCCTATAGGCCCTGCCCTAGATACAGAAAGAATGAAAAGGAATAAAAAAGAAAAAAGAAATGAGCTATAGTCGTGACACTCTTTCCAGCCTATTACCTCTTGTTTTCAGAACCGCTTATTACATGCTTATGATTTTGTGGGAAACACTTACATTCTGTGGTTTAAAATTTAGAGGTATTCATCCTTCATTCTGGTCTAAAGAACCAGGCTAGTCTGAGTTGCAGGGTTTGAGCTTATTCTAAGTTCTTATAAATTTGAGAAGTGATTAACCTAAAAGCAATATTATGTTTGAATGTCAGCAATTCTCCAGTGCACTCTTGGTAGAAGCCTCCCTGCCACAGTGCCAAGCTAGGAACACTAGATCAGAGCCTGTAAGACCCCGGGCTGTATTGTACTCATCACAGCAAAACAGACCCGAGTCTAGAAGTTAGCAGTTACATGAATAAGGCTTAATAATACATTTCTGACAAATGCAGTTAGGGTAAGAAAGAAGAAGTTAGAAATCTGCTTAATGAAGAGCTCAAGTAATAGGGAAGGTATATTTCCCTAAGGTCTTTTCTAATTACTTTCTTGTTGCTGGGACAAAATACCTGATATCTACAAGTTAAAGGAAGAAAGGTTTATTTTAGCTCCCAGTGTGCAGATTTCAGTCTCTAGTTGGCTGCCTGGAAGGCAGGGTGGTATGTCAAAGGAGCAGTCCACATCATGGCAGGCAGGAAGAAGTTAGACGCCCTTCTTTCTCTTTTCAGTGTGTCCAGGCCATAAGCCTGTTGGTTGGTGTCATCCACATGGAGAACAATGCCGAACCAGTACTATAGACCCACGATCCAGTATCACCCACCCGTGACCCAGTCACTCCCCAAAGTGACCCAGGCACTCCCCGAAGCCCCGCCTCTGAGTGTGTCAATCAGGGGGTCTAGATGCAAACTATAACAGGTCTGGAGCTGAGTTAGGAATTACTAACTAGGCTAGTAGTTTTTGCAGAGGGGTTAGGACACCACAGCTAGCACAGAGGGGACAATAGTGACAGTGACACTTAAAGAAGCTGAAAGAGGTAGGCCAAGGTAGCACACACATAGCTGGATAGAGGCATCTCAGGTTCTTCCCATAGTGCCTGCATGTGAAGAGGGGAGGTGCAGGGATTTGTGGAAAGATCCTGGTGGCTTGGATTAGGGTGGTGTTGTGAAAATATAGAAAAGTGTCAGAGTTGAGAGACGCTGAGAGGATAAAAGCAGTGGGTGGTGAACACTTTCACGTGGAGGTAAGGAGGAGAAAGTTAGAAATTGGAAAGATTATAGCCACACTTCAAGTTATGTAGGAGGTGGCTACCGGGTGCATACAGGGAGGGGGTGGGGGTGTTCTATTTCAGTTATGTTACAGGTCTATGATATCTTTGAGTCACTGAAGTGAAAACGTCACGTGGTTCATTCGCTATATGGGTCTGCATTTGAGAGGGGTGGCAAAAGCTAGCAATGTAAATTGAGATATCATCTGTGCTCATATGGTTGGTTGAAGCCATGGGTATGAGTGAGAGACAAAGTGTAGAATAAAAAAACCATAATAAACTTGTCTTAACTGGCATTCTAATAAAGGATGATAAACCTGCAGAGGAGACTTAGAATAACTAGAGAAATAAAGGAAAGCCCAGAAGTTGTAGAAGCCTGAAGAAATAAGGAGCATCAAAGACTTGGCAGCTGGCAGTGTCCAGTCAAGGTCCTAGGAGTGTATTAGTCAGTTTTCTCTTCCTATCACAAAATGCCTGAGGTAATCATCTTGCAAAGAGGAAATGTTTATTTTGGATCATTGGTTTGGAGGATTCAGTCCATGGTTGGTTTGGGGCTGGTGGTAAACCAGTGCATCTTGGTGGAGCCTGTGGCAAAGATGGCCAGGAAATGGGAGGGAAACCAACAGGGGCCATTATGTCAGTCTTCCCTTTAAGTACATACTGGCCGTGACCAGGACTCCACCTTTCAACTGCACCATGAGCTCTAGGGACCAAACCTTTATTTGACACGTAAGCCTTTGGAGGACACTCCTGCAAACCATCATGATGAGATCTGATTGGTTGAGTACCCTTGGAAAAATGCCATAGGATATGGCAATGTGGAGGACACTGGTGACCTTAACTGAAAATATCACTAGTGTGATGACAGGGAAGATCTACCTGGGAGGAGTGGAGCACAGAGTGGAGAGGACAAGGATGACAGGAGCCAGAGCATCCACACCGTGCGTGCCTGGGAAAGGTGACTGTAACGGGCAGAGAAGCCAGGAGCACTATACAAGATAAGGAGCTAGCTATGGGAGAGTATTCATTCTTTGTCTTTTGTTTTATGTTTTTACAACATGATATTCCAGTGTAAACAAGAAAAAAATCTGAGGCAGATGAGACTGAATATTCAAGGTAAAGATATTAGAAAAAAAATTGCCAAGCTACATGTTGAACTCCTTTAAAACTGTATTACCACAGTGGGGACTGCAGGAAGGTTTATGCTGTAAATTCTTAAGGTCTGGTACTTTGAAGGAGCCAGCCTTGGCAGTATCAGCCTTAGACAGTACTGCCTGATAATGTAAAGCTCAGCCATGATTCACGTGCTCAACTCGTCTCTGCTTACTTTCTAGGAGCGGGTGAAGACATAGACAGTCCAGAGCTGACAACGTCTCGACCACTGCTTCCAAAGACACCGTTCACTAGTGTTGCTCCCGAAGCGGAAACCACGACGCTGAACACACACGACAGGATGCCTGCACAGACCAAGGTGTGCTTGACCGCTTGCGTTAGCACATGATTGTCAGGGTTCCTCTTCTTTTCTACTGTATAGAACAGACCTTCCAAGGAGCCCTACATCAAATTATGTAAGGACAAATGGCCTGTTATAAGTGGCTCTTTCTTACCCGTTAGGGTCATTTATCTCAACTCTGACTTTTTTTTCATCTCCAGTCCTAATTTATATGTGAGTGTTTTTTCCCATGGCACTTTTCCTTGAGAAATTTCTTAAGCTCACTTAAAAAGCAAAATCTGATCCATTTGGCTTAAATCGAGAAGGAAATTTCATTTGATAGTGGAATGTTCTGAGTTAAAATCGTTGCAAACATTATACACATTGCCACAGGTTATGGGGTGAGACTCCAGAGCGTGTCCTGAAGTGGTCCGGGTCTCTATGCCCTGGTGCGTCTGCCCCCGGTGGCATGTAAAGTGGGACCCTCTGTGATGATGATGAAGCGAAGCACAGGGTATATCAGTATTTACTCTTTCTGACAGCTGGCTTCTTAAGAATGAGACTATTGCCTTTAGAACAGAGCAAAGTTACTAGCTAATGAAAACTGTGTGGTCATGGCTTTGGCCTAAGCATTATATTGCAATTAGTTGAGTATGCACTAATTGAAGACTACTTAAGTTGGAAAAGGCATATTAAAGGCTTAGAGAAGGCCTCACATTTCAAACCCTAGGTTGAGTCGAATTCCTGGAGTCATTAAGAGGATTTAATGTGAGTACATAGCAGGGTACCTAGATGGAGTAAGCATTTTGTAAAAGTTGAGGGAATCTGGTGGAGCAGAAGGGACCGAGTCAGTCTTCCACATGAGCACATGTAACCATAGCTGCAGTGGTGGACCACAGGTACTGCGGGAGTGGCATGGTGCTGATGAAAATTTAAAAACACAAGAACTCACTTTGGAGTTTGCCCATCTATTGGTTAGAAATCAGATTGTTTTAAGCTGTTGCAACAGACAGGCTGTGGAAGGCTGTCACCTAAAAGTAGATGTGTGTCTTCTCTGGAATAAGAAGTACCCCACTGAGGACTGGAGCAGAGGAGGGCTTTCCTGCCCTTAGCAGGGTACTCATCCTTTCCTCTGTGGTCCCAGTGTGTGTCCCAGGGCAGGGAGTGGCATAGCTGTCTGGCTTTCTGCAGATGTGGTGCAACAGAGGATTCCTCTCTGGGTTCATATGCTTCTGTAGAGTTAGGGAGGGCCAGGTGCTGGGACTGGCTAATTCACTTCAGCAGCCGGGCATGGGGAAGGCAGGGCACAGCTCCATGAGGACCAGAGCAGGACGGTGTGCCTAGTGTGTTCTGGCTCTTGTGTGGTAGCTGCTCCATCAGTCTCTTAAGTTGAATGAACACAGGAAAGGAGAATTAAAGAAGGGAAAATTAGATATGATTGACAGTGGGACAGCGGAACACCACAGGGTAGGTGTCTATCATCCATTGTGGCCTTTACCACATCTGGACGTGGTTCCTTTCCAAGACTGAGTCTCTTGAAGTCAGTGACCATTAAGCTTCACTAACTTGAGACAAGAATCCCTCCTGTGTCCCGTTTTGGCTTTCAAGGGTAGAGTAAGATCCTGACCAAAGCCGAATTTGACATAGATTCCTGATCTACTGACAAAAACCAGGCATAATACTGATTTAAGCTGGACTTGAATAAGTAATTGCATCAAATTGAACTATACAATGTAATCATTTGGCAGATGAGTCTAGGGACTGAAGTTCCCCGAGTGTTTTTACTATATTTATATTGTTACTGTTATTTATATTTAGTGTTAACTATAAAAATTCTTGCAGTCTTGGGCGGTGTATTCATTATGTGTCAAATGCTCTTCCAGCCACTGATAATGGCAATATTGATTATGAGTAACAATAATAACAGTGGTTTAGTCTTCTAGCTTGTGGTTACACAGTGCAGCTGTATTAAGCATCGCCTCTAGCATACCATTAGTGCAGAGTTTGCTTTCAGATGGGTCTCATGGTGGCATTAATGTCATTGTTACAGATACTGTTTCTAGTTTGTTATAAATTTATGAGAGTCAGATGTAAAAAGAAAGCAGTTGTTTGTTTATGCGGAGAATCTCTTGTAAACTTCTGCTCCATTCCATTTCCATAGCATCCAAATAGCCAAGCATAGTGTGACAGAACTTTAATTGACTTCATTTAATTATCTCTGCCGGCTTTCTCATAATTTTATTTTGTACGTATATACAGGAGTTACAGCAATTAAGCCAAATGGTTCCTTTTTCAAGCTCATGTTTTTATACAATAAAACTTTAAATTTAAAAAGAAGTGCTCCACCCGGAGCACCTTGAGGCTGATACCTCTCAGTGTATATGGCTCCAGTTTGTTTATGCTTTTGGTATAGGGTCTGGCAATGCAGCTCGAACTCATAGTGATCCTCCTGTCTCAGCTTTTCCAAGCCTGGGATTATAGACATGTACCACCATGCCCAGTTTCAGGGCCATGCACAGTATGTAGTACAGGGGATCAAACTCAGGCCCTTGCGGTTGCCAGGCAGGTGCTTAGGCTGCCAAGCTATCTCCCCAGCCAGTGGCTCCAGTTATCTGGAAACCTTCCATTCCCACACATTCCAGATCCTGGAATGCATACTTTATTTTTTTGTTTCCTACTTGATCCTAAAGTTGGATCAAAGAAATCTGAATAAGTCAACTCTGTTAGATGACTTGAAGAACTCAGAAGCCCATGTGATTTACAGTTATAATGGCATAAAGATGATGTGGATTAAACTTGGAGTTTAGTATTGAAGTACTACTTCATCCATCTAATTTCCCACCAGAGCTTATCTGATTCTCTCAGACACAAATCTGACTACCTACTTACTTGAGTTTTCTCATTTCCTTCCAACCTCTAGTAGAAAAATTCAGTTGATAAACAGTAAAAGGTTCCCAAGTTCTAGGGACTCAGACCGTCCATTCTCTGGTAGATTGAGGTGTTTGTTCATTGTACCATATAACCAGTTAATGATAGGTTTTCCATTAGAAGAACATAGCGAAACCCAGGCAAGAGATGGTCAGTGAGCTTCTTTCTTCTGCTTTACTGTGGTACAGGAAGGCCTGGGAAACCACTCCCTGTTGTCTTGCAACATAGCAATATAAGAAATCAGTGAAATTTGGGTTCATGCTGCACGATAGTGAAATGGTAATTTCATTGTGGTGCTGTAGTTTGTAAGTCATGACAGGTTAAAGTTTAGGTAATAGAGATTTTCCTGGTGGTTTGCAAAGGAAAGAGGGTCACTCTGTCTCTGTCACACTTTATAGAAAGGAAAGCCTGGTGTGTTCTGAACTGAGACAGAGACACACTAATTTTATATACCAAGAAGTTCAAAAGGACTCTTGTCTGGCTGGGATCCTTCCCCAGAATGAAAGTTGACTTTTAGGTAGCTGAAGAAGATGAGGTCTGTTTTTAGGGACTTTAACCCTATAGACTTACGTAGCGGGCCACCATTTTGGATGAAGCCCACCTTTCAGAAAGCAATTGTTTGATCCTCCAGAGAACCTTAGACTCTTTAAGGTTCTGATGAAGATGACTGTTGCTTGTAGGAAGAATAGTAGAATTAAAAAAGATTTACTGTCTGTGTTTATAGCCCAATGGAATTGACAGAGTGTTTAATCAGTAATGGCTGACCAATGGAAACTTCACTGTGATAGAGAACGGACAATTCATTGGAACTATCTCTAAACTAGTGGTTCTGGGACCATAGAACTGTCTGGAAAACTTTAAACAGCACCATAAGCCAGGGCAGTTGCTCCCCGCTACCCTCCAGACTAATTGAAACACAATCTGTAATTATAGGGCCTGTTAATAATACTTTCCAGATAATTCCGATTTTATTGTATGCTTGAGTGATTCACATGAGGTGGCCTGTGTCATGGGGCTGAATGTTAGAAGGACAACAGGATGTCCTTGTGGAGTGGCAGAGTGTCCAGTGTTCTGGGATTTCTGAGGGGCAAATGGTCAGAGTGCTTTGTTAAGGACAAGTGGGCAACGAAGTGAGAAAAATTTATATTTGGGATAGGATAGCTGCTATGACCTAAGAATGAATATCCACTGTCAACTTTAGCAGGAGGCTGTGGAGATGTCCTGTTGTGGTTTATTGGGGTGTTAAGAGATAGGCTGAGGAACCCTGGAAGCTTTGTAAGATGTGTAGTTTTGAGGATGTTGAGGAACCTGGACAGGAGGTGCTACCTGCATGAAGGTGTGACAGTGGAAGTCCAATGAAGAAACTTAATTCAAGAGATTGAGAGACCAATTGATGAGGCCATGGGTAGGAAAATACAAGATGAAACGTGCTAAAATACAGGAATGCCTCAGCTCATGAGTGTGTGTGTTTGCAAACCAGGTAGTTCACAAACAAAAGCATGAGGCAAAAATCTCCTTAGGTTCCCAAATTGCATCAAGTGACGGACACTATTGTGGTCATCTTCCCCACACAAACACAGCCCCGATCCCCCAATCCATAAAACAAATTAACTTTGTAAATTGAGATAGCACTGTGGCAAGTTTTTCGATACCCACAAGATGCGGTACCATTAGTGAAAATAGAAGAGAGGGCTGTTCTGGTTTGGCAGTAAATTACTGCCAAATCGATGAGTAGACTTCAAGGAGAGGCAGGTTAAATGCTGGTGTCCTGTGGACTGACTGGAAATGAGGCCGTGAGAATTAGTACCGGACACTCATTTTCAGCAATGTGCAGTGTCCAAGGACCCAGGGATGTTCTTCATTAGATGAGGACACTGAGGTCTAGAGAACTGGAGTGACTTAGTCAGAGCTCTGCGAGACTTTGAGAATCCGGTCATGTGAAGTCCTATTTCAGGATTCACTGGAGCAATAGGATTAAGCTAAGGAGGGAGGGTGATATTACAGGGCAAGGCTGTGGGCTACTCCTCATGGCTAGGAGACAGGCAGAGCCCCATCATGCCTGACAGGATCCCTGAAGGGCAGCTGTCACCAGAGGACCCTTGGTAGCAATGAGCTAAAGGAGTAAGGAGAATTTGGGTTGATGATGCTATTGGGTTAGAGCAGCCGAAGCCACAAAGTGGTGAGGTAATAGAAATTTTAGGAAATGTCAGTAAAAACACTTAATCATGTCATTAAAGTTATGAATTCTCTGGTTGCCTCTCCTGCCTGTTGACATGATCTGTATTATGCAGAACCATGAGGGACATGAGTCCACCACAGGCCTTACTGACTGAGATAAATATTATTCAAAATATTATTCTAATTATTTCCTAGGCTCATTGTTAAAACAGATAGAACTTTGGAATATCTTCATTTATTATTTCTACCTCTGTACATTTCCCCAACACTGATACAATGCTTTTGTGTTTTTTTTTTCCCATACCAGTCACCTGAGGAAATTGATAAAGGCGAAGTTCAGCTCTCTGACACAGAAAATAAAATGAACTCAGCTGAAGAGGATAAAAATGTGTATACTGAGAAACACTCAGACAACCTGTTTAAACGCACAGAAGTCCTCGCAGGTGAGCAGCTGGCTGGTGATCAGGTGGGAAGGTGCCTGAATAGACCTGGCTTGTCTCAGGGGTATTCCCAGACAGAGCAAAGCTGGCTGAATATCACCTCCCTCCTGGAAGCAGTCTTGAGAGCCCTTCATGTGGGCGTGAGAAGCTGGAAGGTAGCTTCATTTTCTGCTAGCTTGGTCAGCCTGGCCCTTAGCCAGCTATTGGGGAGAGGCAGAAGGTATAGAGTAGCCTCAAAGAGTAATCTCAATTGGTCTGGAACATTCACAATAGCTGAGCTTGTGAGACTGGCGTGTTGTAAAGATCACCCTTACTCCAATTTATCCCTGATTTTACATCAAACTTAAGAGGAGGTGGTCTTTGTGGGGAGGGTAGTTGACACAAATACTACTCAGAGTGTCAAGGATATTGCCTTTGATTATAATTCTTTTGGTGATGCACGAGGTACAGATTGCACTTCCTTAATCTGAGAATCTAAAATGCTCCAAAATCCAAGACACTTTTTTTTTTTTTGAGAGGAGACAGTACTGTAGATTGAACCCAAGGCCTCGTGCATGCTGTGCAACTCATCAGTGAGCAAGGAGCATATCCCAACTTCTTTACATTTTGAGGTGGGATCTCCCTATATTATTCAAGATGCTCCAAACCTTTCAATCCTCTTGCATCAGCCTTCTGAGTAGCAGAAATGATAGGTATGTGCCACCTTCTCTGGCTCAAACCAAGAATTTTTTGAATGCCAACAGAATGCTACAGAGGAATGTTATAAAACTGACCTTACATCGTGGACTGCAGTCAGAATGCAAGCACACAACAAACTTTGATTAAAAATATTATATAAAAGTTTCCTTCAGGCTGTGTGTTTAAGGTGTTCAAAAGCATAAATAAATTTCATTTTTAGACTTAAGTCCCACTCCCAAGGTATGTGCCATTATGTCTCTGCAGATACCTCAAACTTAAAAAGTCCATATTCCAAAACACTTCTGTCCCCCCAAGCATTTTGGATAAGGGGTGCTCAACTTGTACCAACATTTGATTCAAAGAGAAAGCTTTGCAAGAATTAAGAAAATGGGAGTCACAAATCCAAGCCTAGAAAGAAATTTGCATACTTTTCTTCATATTTATTGTAAAAAAAAATATCCAATTATATCATGTTTTGTGTTTTCATTGAAAAGCAATTAGAAGATTAGAATATGAAATTTGAGTACTGAAAAGATGGAAGGAAACATTTATAATACAGAATAAGCGAGGTTTTTCTTATTGAGGCTTTCGGGCAATACTAATACCAATCAAAGGGAGTATTATCATAGCTTCCAGAGGAATATCAGATTTGCATAATTATCTCTATTGAATTCAGTTTTTTTTTTTTTAAATTGGGTTTTCAAATTAAGCCTTCTATGAAATTGTAAATAGATTGGGTTTGACAAAGCTAATTTTTGCAGTCCTTGACTCTTGGTGGTCTTCCTTCTGTCGTATTTTAGCTGTCATCGCTGGCGGAGTCATCGGCTTCCTCTTTGCCATCTTCCTCATCCTGCTGCTGGTCTATCGCATGCGCAAGAAGGACGAGGGGAGCTACGACCTGGGAGAGCGCAAGCCATCCAGTGCTGCTTACCAGAAGGCGCCCACCAAGGAGTTCTACGCATGAAACTCCCACTTAGTGTCTCTATTTATGAGATCACTGAACTTTTCAAAATTAAAAAAAAAAAAAAGCTTTTGCATAGAATAATGAAGATCTTTGTTTTTTGTTTTTTTCATTAAAGAGCCATCCTGGCACTTTAATGATGAAATCCCATTGTATTTAAAACTTTTCATGTATTTCTTTAGAAAGACATAAAACTAAATTTAACATCTGCAGTGTTCTGTGAATAGCAGTGGCAAAATATTATGTTATAAAAACCCTTGATGCTCATGGAATTGGTTAAACTTTTTATGCGAAAATACCATTGTTTTTGTCCTAAGGTTCAAAGACGAAAGCAATGTCCTTTGTGTTAGCATGTCTCAGATGGACCTTACCAAGTTGGTCTTACTTCGTTAATTTATCTGTTGTCCCTTCTTTTCTGCCCTTCCTTCTTGTCCCCTTAAAATAACCAAACTGAACCCCATGCCTTTCTGTAGCTCTCACAGTGCAATTTGTCTTTGGATGATTCCAATAATGGTAATTTAGTGTATATGTGATTTTCAAATATGTAAACTTTAACCTCCACTTTGTGTAAATTTTTAAATGTCAGACTATCCATTTTACACTTGCTTTATTTTTCGTTACCTGTAGCTTCAGGCAGATTTATAACAGCAAATCTATGTGTAAAATTGGATTATTGCTACAAAATGTTTAGTTCAGTCTATTGAAGCAGATCTTCTTTTCAGAGGATTTGATGTAAGTTACTGACAAGCCTCAGCAAACCCAAAGATGCTAACAGTATTTTGAAAAGTTGCTGCAGATTCCTTTGGCCACTGTTTTTGTTAATTTCTTGCAATTTGAAGGTACAAAGAGGGGTTTAAAGAAAAAAATTGGTTTTCATTTTTAAAAATGCATTTAAGTTGTAAACATCCTTTTAAGCCTTTGAAGTGCCTATGATTCTATGTAACTTGTCGCAGACTGGTGTTAATGAGTATATATAACAGTTTAAAAAAAGTTGGTATTTTATAAGCACAGACAATTCTAATGGTAACTTTTGTAGTCTTATGAATAGACATAAATTGTAATTTGGGAACATAAAAACTACTGAATAAATCATGTGGCCTAATTGAAAATGTCACTGTTATAAGTTTTGTACATTTTCGATCAAATGTACTTATTTCTCCTTTGCCGATGACCATCTGCTCTCAAGAATGTCGGGGGTTTGGTTCTGAGTGTTCCATGGTGTCTGTAAATCAAGACCAAAGAGCCCGTCTGTGGGTTTGTTTGTGACCAGGTTCACTTCTGAATTGGCCGGAGGGAACCTGAGTGCACTGTCCTGTGTGTGTCTTGGTACAGGTATTAGAAGGTTGCCAGGGAATTTTGAGGTTTGCAACCTTTGTAGGCTAGCTGATGGCAGTATCGAGACAGATGCGTGCTTTTACAAATAATCATAGCCTATAAATCCCAAAGAATGGAAGGAGGCTTTCTGGAAGTAGCCGTCTCAGGCTGAGTCCTATAAATTGACTTCCCTTTCAGAGTGTGCTGTGTGTTTTAAAAACGAGGACCTTGCTGCTTTGGACCAAGCAGCCGGGAAGAGAGATGGTGCCGCAGGAGGAGACGAGGGTGCCCCGGCGGGCTGCTGCTGACTGCTCTGAACATTTCCTTTTTGCATTTTATTAATTTTGTTTTAAACTGTGAGCTGTGGAGGTAGGAAAAAGACAGCAAAAACAGCAACTTTTTCGACACGTAAGCTTCTAAGAAAGTTAGAATGCTTCCTTTAGAAACCATTCCTGGAAATTGCCACCAAACTCATTTTTAAAAGAAAAATTTTAAAGGAGTGTTGAAGCAGTGTTTACTTAAATCCTTAATGGCCTTAATTGTCAGTTTTCCTACCCCACCACTTGCAGACTTGATTCATTTTATTTAGAATAATCAAAAGAAACGGAGAGACCCTCCCAACGCCAAACAATAGCCCTCACTCCAGAGGTTGAGAATGTAGTGGGTTTACTCTAACTGTGCAAAGCAGAGTGAAATACTGTTCCTAGAACAACTTGCTTGGAATATCCGTGCCAGGAAAGAAATTTTCTGGCAAATATTTTGTCACTGCTGTAAAGCAAAATATTTGTTAAAGTGCCAAAATAAAGTCTGTCATGCCGAAAGTAAGTCATTGTATAGACTGACATCCAGTTTTCTTCAGCTGTATGTTTTCTGCTTAGTTTATTTCTTTTTTTAATTCTTAAGATGCACTAAATACTACTATAAAGAGTGTTAGTAATCATTACTGAGTTCAGAAAATTTTTGGCCAAATATAAATATTAAACCTAATGTGGAGATTTCCTGTTTCCTTAACCACGTGTAAATGATTGCCCTTGTGTGAAGACGGCTTTGTGTTGAGACGTGCGAGTATTTGAGCTGTCTCGTGGTGAGCACGTGGGGGGAAAGGGCAGAAGTGCATATCTGATTATTTTTTCTCACAAGTTCCAGCTGCAGGTGTGTAGTGCCTGTTGGTCAGCATTAGGACCTGGTTAGTATGATTGAATTTAGTTGGAAACTGATTTCAGTAATGTTAGTAGTTGGTCTTTTCTCATCGAGTTTTTAGTGATTTGATGTTTTGTAGTATACTTTGGTTTTATATTAGATAAGCTGCTCTTGACTGTAGAGGATAGAAACTGAATACGTAGGACACAATGAGCTTAATTCAGATGGCCTCAAGAAGCCAGTATGTCGTACCAAAGCTGTTGGTTCCTACAAGAACAGCGACAAACAAACTTCATTTTGAGATCTTTTTTCTTTCATATATTCTATATGTATCTGGTACAGGGTGTCACTATGCAGCTCAGATTCGTAGTGATCCTCCTGTTTTCAGCCTCCCCACTGCGGAGGTTACAGGTGTGCACCACGATGCTCAGTCTTGGTGGCTGGCTTAGCATGCCCGGGGATGGGGCTGACCTGGCAGGTACAACCAGGGATCAAATTCCAGTCCCTGCACTTGCCTAGGTAGGCACTTAGAAGTGTATTTTGAAGTAGACTAGGTTTAAAAGGACAGTGACTTCAAACAACACAGTCTCTAACATGGGGTTCTGAGTTGATCCCAAGTGGGCAACAGGGAGACCCTGGGTGGTTTCTAATAAAAAAGGAATCAAGCCAGACCTTCAGTGGCGTGGTCTGTGTTGAGCCATCAGGAAGGCTCTTTCTGATGGTAATGTTCTATGACACTTGGGCACCTTGAGACGTGAACCATGTCTGGAAGTAGATTTAGGCAGCACAGAAAACTTTTGATGTGTCTCCATCTTCGCAGCAAAGTCAGTATCAAAATGAACTTTGTCTTCCTGAGTGCTTCTCTGGGTAACTTCTTCAGATGCTAAAGTTTCATTTCTTTTAGTTCTGCTGCTACATAAGAGTTTTCATCCAGATTTTTTTTTCTGACCAGAAATCCTGGCAGCTTTGAGAGCAGCTTGGTTTCTTGGGAGTTAGCTGGAAGGGTGTAACCCAAGGCACTGACCCAGCCCTCAAATAGCAGAGCAAAACTTTCTTCTAATTCAGTGCTTGTATATGCTGAGAATAAGACAGGTTTGTTCCAATTTCACTGTGAAAGTAGTTCGAGTAGCAAAGGCCCATATGTGCAAGCTGCCAGAAGTTCAGTTAGCAAGCATTTGCCTGCTGACTACACAGGACATTTGAAGCTGGAGGTG
>PVKN010015156.1:0-18693 GCA_004027915.1 Capromys pilorides
AAATTCTCCATATCCTCCTAGAGGTTTAGAGAGAGAGAGAGAGTGAGTGTATTTTTTTTAAAGAAATAATCCTTTTTGAAACAATTCATGTTGGGTAGCTAGAGAAGAAAATTGGTAATTATAATAAGGATGGGAAAGAAAAAAGGAATTTAGTTGATATGAATTATTCTATAAACTTACCAATCATTATGTCATATTGAGTTTTGTTTTGATTTTGATCTTTGAGACATGATAGTCTATTGCTTGCAGTCTGTCCTGGAATATTAGAACAATATGCTTAAGATTGTTGATTTAAGTTTATGAAATAAAATGTGATTCTTAATGGTTGTAGTTTTACTTTGATTAAAAAAAAAAAAAAACCTCTTGGGAGGCTGTAAACAGGCAAACCACTACAAGTCTGATCTAGTAGTGAGACTCTGAACACCCTGTAGACCCTTCCCTAAAAAAACACAAGGAAAATAAAAAAGCTAGAGCTAAGTTTGGTGGCACAAACATATAATCCAGCCACTTGGGAGGCTAAGCAGAAATATTGCCAGAAGTTCAAGGGCACCCTTGGCTCCATAGAGAGTTCAAGGCCATTCTAGACTACATAGCAAGACTGTGTCTCAAAAAGAAAAGAATAAATTAGTATGTGTGATACCAGGCCTGCGATCTCCTTAGAATGTTTTGCTTCTCCCTGGGCTTGCAGACATTCCTGCTATAACATGTTCCTCCTCCTCCAATAGGGAAGAAGCTACGGGAGGTGAGCAAAGACTACCAACAAGTGCTGCTGGACGTCAGGCGGTCACTACGGCGCTTTCCCCCTGGTGAGAGCTCTGTACTTTGCTACATTGGAAGGAGCCTTTCTGTCTCTATGCACTTCCTTCGTGTATGGGTGCTTGCCAGTCAACTGGGAAAGAGACCACATGTTCATGATCTACTTTGCTTCTCTGGCAATTCCACCTGAGGTCTGTGAAGTGGAGACTCACTAACGAGAGCCTCTAACCCTCTGAGCTCATGCTTCTGAAACCAAGCCTGGCTTGAATTTGTCTGCTACAGGCCCTCTTTCTTGTTTGTATGCTTTCTTCCTGGAATGGTGCTTGTACCTCCCCTGTAGCCAGTAGCCTACTAACTTCATTTATAATTTTAAAAAATTTTTGAAACAGAGTTTTGCTACATGATACAGGCCTTCAACTTGGTATGTTGTCTAGGCTGGCCTTTAACTCAAAACCCTCCTGCCTTAGCCTTCAAAGTGCTGTAATTAGAGATGTACACCACACCTCTGTTTTGTCTCCGTTCGGGTCCTGCTGTTTTTATATAAAAACCACACAGGATAGATACCTTCCTCTTTCCACCAAGGTTACCTGCTTTCCCTCTAAACCACTTTACTCATTTTTATTTGCAACTCAGACTCTGGAGATTCAGAATTAATACCCTTGCCCATTATTTTCTTGGTTTCAGCAGAGAGTTCCACTTGCTCTGTTGTGCTGCATCTTGAGTAGGCTGTCCTTAGTCTCACATGGAGTTTCTTGCCCACAGTGTCACTGGGGAAGATCTAGTCCTCAAAGCTTGTGGGATGCATAGCTTTCTTGCCCACAGTGTCACTGGGGAAGATCTAGTCCTCAAAGCTTGTGGGATGCATAGCTGTCAGCATGCAGCTCCTAGGGTACTTTGCTTGTTTTTTATGTAGCTTTTTTGAGTTGGCTTAGACAAAACTCCTTTGAGCAATAACAACCACATACTTTCCCCCCTGAACTTTATATTCCAGTTCACCTACTAGCCAGAACAGGATATTCCGAGATTTCAGCCAAGGAAGTGGAACAAAGATCAGGATAGCTTTCCAGTCATTGGCTTCAGTTTCCATGGCTGCTGCAGTGTTCAGCTCCCTTAGCTGTACTGCAGGTCTAGCTCTTATGTAGCTGCAGAAGACCCTTGAGAGGCCGAACTCAAATGCACCATCACTCATGGAGGAGCAGGTCTACACTCTTGCACTGAAGAAGGGAACTGTGCTGACCAGGCTGTTTCCACTATACCTATTGTTTTTGGAGGGCAGTGCTTCCTGGGCTATTTGGTTTGGTTTAGAGGAAAACATGCAGACTTCCTCATTTTTAAATTATAATCTCATTCTGAAAGTTGCGAAAATAGGACAAAGCATTCCCCAGATACCTTTTACCTAGATTTCCTTGTTCACATTTATCACATGTGTTTTTTAGCTGTTGGCTCTTTCTTCTCCATACAGATAAGTAAAACTTTTTGTGAACCACTTAAAATTGCAAACACTTTACCCCTTACCCAAATATTTCAAGATACTGTTTTGGGGTTTTGTTTTTTTTTTTCTTTTTGTCTTTTTGAGACAGAGTCTCACTAAGCAGTTCAGGCTGGCCTTGAGCTCACTTTTGTAGCCCAAGCTGGTCTTGAACTCACACCAATCCTCCTGCCTCAGCCTCCCAAGTGCTGAGATTACAGGCATGCGCCACCACGCCCAGCAAGACAAAGAAGTCCGCCCACAAAAGGCAGTAAGTTCGCATTATTTGTGGATTCTCTTTTTTCCCCCCTCGGGACCAGAGTTCGAAATCACGACCTTACATTTGCCAAGCAGGCACTTGTGCCATGGAGCTTTCTCCCTGGCCCCTCAAGATATAGTTTTAAAAATAATACTATTATGTAATTATACTACAGTCGCCAAAATCAGTGACAGTGTTGAAAAGTACAATTTTATTTATTTATTTTCTTTCTTGTGGGGTGGTCTTTTGAGACAAGGTCTCAATATGCAGTCCAGGCTGGCCTAGAGCTCACTGTGCAGCCTAAGCTGTCCTCAAACTCAGAATGATCCACCTGCATCAGCCTTCCAAGTGCTGGCATCACAGCCCTGTGCCACCACCCTGACCACTATGTCTTATTTTTATGCATACAAAAATATTATATTTTCCATAAATATGTTTGTAAAAAGGTTCTCAATCCTGTCTCAACCCACTATCTCCTATCACTGTTTTTTTCTAAAGAAAACAATGCTGCTGCTTTTACCTGTATCAGTAAACAGGACAGGTGTGCCAGACCTTTGTCACTCTAGCTGGAAATAAAGGCTATACCTGAAGCTGGTCATAGGGTTCTAGGAAGCCCCTACTAGGTGAGAGGCAGCAACCACAAGGCAAACAAATGAAGCAGGCACCTTCATTTGTGATCACCACACACTAGCAGAAATAAGGTGCCTCAACCAGACACTTACAGAAGGTGGGTGAGAGGGACAGGAGTCCCACAAAACTTCATGTCTGGGTCCTCATCAAAAAACTGTGGGTAGGGCCAATCAGATAGCTTAGGGACTGGGATTTGATCTCCACATGCTGTGTCTGCCTGCTCCTAGGGCGCCCTGAGGCAGTGACTGAGACTGGGTGTGGTGGTGTGCACCTGTAATCCCAGTGCTTGGGAGGCTGAAAACAGAAAGATCACTATGAGTCCTGTGTAGTGAGACCCTGTAGATCCTGTAATTAAAAAAAAAACTTTTTAAAATACTGTGGGTCCAAGAACAGAATATGTCTTGGGGTGTCAGACACACTCTAGCATAAGGTAGACAAGAATCAGGGCAAGGCCAGGAGCTAGAAGGAGCCCTTCGGGGGTCCTGAAGTAGTGACAGTCCCCCCATGTTCTCCAGTGGTGGTGGCACTCCCAAGACCCTGGCCAGGAACACTCAGTTGGAGCTGGCCTCGTCCTGTGTAATAGCCACATGAGCTCAGCACACCCTCCTGTGTGTACTGCTCCCCTGCTCTCAGCGCCTAATCAGTGGGATGCCAGAAAGATGTGCTAGAGCTCATTGGCCTGAGGAAGCTAGTGGTCACCAGTCCACACTCCAAGGGTGGAAGTCATTCTCATGCTTGGCTCATGCAACCACTGCTCTGCATGCAAAAGCAATGTTTTCCTGAGCTGGGACCAAGTTAAATGGTGCAGATACTTGAGGTTCTCCAGTTTATAGCAGAAAGGGCTGTGCCTGTGGGCACCCATAGATGTGTTATGCAAACTTGCAGCCATACACTTGGCCCTGCACTTACATGGAACTCCACTCAGCCCTTGAAATAGTCCTTGCTATACTTAGATCCCTTTGTTCCTCTGGAGGCTGCTGCTGCCTTCTTGTGTCCACAAACCTGTCCTGAGGGAAACATGAAAGTCTGAAAGAACATGCATATGACCTCAACATAGGCACCGAGAAGGTTGCATACTGTAGGGGTCAGAAGTGCTGAGAAATATGACCCAGGTATACAATACCCAGTACCACCTGCTTCTTGCTGCCTGGAGCCTCTTCTTTGGGTTCCTCGTGTTCCTCCACTTCTGATTTCTGTCCCTGCCAGCTATCCTGCTCTGTTACTACCTTTGATCCCCTGGCCAATACCCTGGTCAATACATGGAACGTGATAGGCTGTTAAGGAGCTGTGTAGCTTGTGCCGCAAGTAACATTATTTAACCCACAGATTTTATTGAGATTTCACTATTTATCCTAGTAATGTGCATCACAGAAAAAAGAAATAAGATGGGCATGGTAACAGAAACCTAAAATTCCAGCACTCAGAAGGCTGAGACAATTGGATTGCCATGTGGCAAGAAGCCAGCCTGAGCTACATAGTGAGATCCTGTCTCAAAAAAAGAAAAGAATGAAAAAAGAAAATTTCATGCATTTTCCACTCTTCATATCTCTTTTGCCTCAGTCAAAACAATTCCTTTATTTCTGACAGACCAGCTATGTTAAATTTCCCATACTTTGGGTTGATCTGGTATTCATAAGAGATTCAGGTTTATATACTGTTGATAGGAGTTCCACTGGTGTGCTGCAGAGCTCTTGTCAGCATTTCACCTCAGGAGGTGGGTGTGTCCTATAATTGTGTGGCCAGTGATAAGAAATGGGATGACTTGGTTAAAGGGGTGTGTGTAGGTTCCCCTAAGATTGTAAGGTTGATGGCTTGTGGCTCTTTGCTGTGTGCTAGGTGTTAGCAATATGTGGATCTTATAAGTTTATCAGTTTATTCCTGACTCATTTTTTAGACATCTTGTCTGAAAATCTCTTGTTGACCTTCTTCCTAACCACCTTGTCACCAGGATGCTCGCTGTATTCCAGTGTGTCTCCCCCTTCCTCTTCCAGGCATGCCAGATGAACAGAGGGAAGGGCTCCAGGAAGAGCTCATCGACATCATCCTCTTCGTCTTGGAGCGGAACCCTCAGCTACACTACTACCAGGGCTACCATGACATCGTGGTCACCTTTCTGTTGGCGGTAGGCGAGAAGTTGGCAACATCCTTGGTAGAAAAGTTATCTACCCACCACCTCAGGTACCTGTATAGAGGGCCTCAGGGGATGGATATCATTCCTCCAGCCCTTTAGGATAACTGCTTGGCCAATCTTCTAGTCAGTATCTTCAGTGATTTGAGCCTACTCTGCCACCAACCTTCATCCAGCATTTGATCTGACCGAGCTCATTGAATTGTCTCCCCACCAGGGACTTCATGGATTCCACAATGGACAACACCAAGCACATATTAAACTACCTGATGCCCATTATTGACCAGGTGAATCCAAAACTCCATGATTTCATGCAGAGGTATGTGGGGGTTTATGTTTACACACACGTATTCTCCCTCCTAGCTCATTCCTTTCTGTCCGATCTCACTCTGTTTCCTCACCACTTTATGCTGATCAGTGGTAAATTCTCCTGAGTTGTCCTTTCCAGTCACCTGTGATCTGTGTCACTGAGTTTTCTGCACCATCTTGAAATGCTTTTCGAGTGTTGTGCCCTACTGGGGATGCAGATATGATACAGCTCATGCCTTGAAGATTCTGTATCTGATGGGGAGAAGTTGATCAAACAAGGTTGCAAGCATAGACTTTGAGGCTGTGGCCCAAGAGAAATGCAGAGTCCTAGGGACTGAGAGAAGAGACGGGCAAGGCCATCAAGGATGACTTTTAATCATTTATTTATTAGGTACAGGATCTCACTCTACAGCCCCGACTTGTAGCCTCTCAGTCTCCCTAGCACCAGGATTACAGATGTGTGCTACCATGCCCAGTTTGGGTGGCCAGCTCAGCACAGGGTGGGCATAGCATATGGTACCAGAGATCGAACCCTAGATCTTTGCCCTTGCCAGGCAGACACTTAGACTGCTGAGCTATCTTCCCAGCCCCATGCCATAGATTTTAAAAATTTGAATAATGACTGTTAAGATAGCTTAGTCTATTTTGTTAACAGAAAAATTAACACAGTTGAGTATTTTATGCCTAAGAATATGTGCCTATGCCCTCCCAAGGATAAGTGTCTCAGAAAGTCATCCTGGTATACATCTCTGAGAACAGCTCTTATCCCACAGTTGCCATCTGTTGAACATCAGAAAATAAGCGGCCAGGACACTATTCTGGTATTAATGTCATGGCACATTTTAAAGACTTGAAGGGGGAGGGGTTGAGACAGCGTTTTACATTGTAGTACAGGCTGGCCTTAAAATCATTCTGTAGGCTAGGTTGGCCTTAAACTCATGGTGATCTTTCTGTCTCAGTCTCCTGAGTGTTGGGATCACAGGCCTGTACTGCCACACCTTACTTAAAGACTATTTGCTTGAGAAGGTGCTAACTTATAGGTGACCACATTTCCTAGAAAGCATATTTTCCAAATGCTGCTTTCTCATCAGTGCTATGGCCAAAGGCCCAAAGAAGACAGAATGTCTAGGCCGGGAGCCTAATATCCAGGTTTCTTTTACTCCTAGTGCTGAGGTGGGGACCATCTTTGCCCTCAGCTGGCTCATCACCTGGTTTGGGCATGTCTTGTCTGACTTCAGGCACGTGGTGCGGTTATACGACTTCTTCCTGGCCTGTCATCCGCTGATGCCCATTTATTTTGCAGCTGTGGTAAGCATAGGCCATGAGCCAGCAACTAGATTCACCATCTAGCTTGCTTTTTTCTTGAGAGGGAACCTGGTGGTTATGAAAACATGCAGAAGATGGTACTTCCAAGGTTGTGTCTTGGCATGTGCCGAGGTGTCCCTTGGCACCATGTGTACAGTGTTAATGAGGATGTTGTGGACAAAAATGTTGGGAAATGCTCATTAAACAGACTTTTTTCCTTTCTTTTTTTTTCTTCCTGCAGAGACGGTTTCCTTATGCAGTTTAGGCTGCCCTTGAATTTATTTTGTAGCTCAGGGTGACCTTGAGCTCATCTTTCTGTGTGCTGGGATTACAGGTGTGCACCACTACAATCAGTACTTTTTTTCCTCTTTTTTTAAAAAAAAATTTTAATCAAGAATCAAACTAAGGGCCAGTGAAATAGCTCAGCGGTCTAAAGTGCCTGCTTAGACAAGGACCACAGTCGATCCCCGGCACCACATGCTGCACCAGCCCCACCCCCAGAGTAGGCTGAGCCTGCCATAACATAAAGTTTTTTAAAAAAAGACTATTTAAAAGAATCAAACTCAGCCTCCTACTTGCCAGGCAGGTGTCATGCCACCGAGCTATATCCCTAGCTCACTCAATCTTCCTTCCTTAGTTCCTTCCTTCCTTTTTGAAAATTTTATTTTGTTTTTGAGACAGAGTCTTGCTGTTGTTTTTGAGACAGGCTGCCCTCAGCCTCCTAGTACTGGTGTTGCAAACATGTACCACATTCCTGGCTTAAAGAAATTTCCTTACAGTGAGGCTCTTCCAAACCTTAAAATGCCAGTGCACACTGTGAATAAGTAACCAGTATTGCTGCTGGTGCCCCCCAGCACTGCTCTGCCATGCACATGGGTAGGGTGCCGGTGCTATGGTGCACAGCACATACCCTCAGCAAATTGAGGAAAGGAAATCAGTGCTTGGCCTGGACAACGAGGTGGCTGTGGCCGTGGTAAGGGCCAATTGTCAGAACGCCTGGTGGCACAGAGCTGGGAACTTAGGAACATCTTCACAGATCCCTTCTCTGGCTTTCTGACTAGCAGTCAGAAAAAGAATGTTTAAAGGGACCAGGAGGAGGTCTCTCCTGTTTTGAGCTATGCTGTACTGGAGCTCTGGGAATCTCCCAGGAATTGTTCTCCTTTTTTTCTGAAAAGAATCTCCTTCATTACTTTGAAGATTTTGAGGGATATTTGAGCAGACAAATGTGCCCTTCACATCAGGGTGGCTGACTGCCCATAGCAGGAGAGGCCAGCCCGGTGGTAATAGCTCTGAGTATGCCCTGTGTTCCTCCTTAGCTGGACACAAGTTGGCTGTACATCTGGGCTGCCTCACGCACCCCCCACAGAGACCCATCTGTGTCTGCTCTCTGAAGCATGGTCTTCCTCCCTACAGATCGTGCTGTACCGTGAGCAGGAAGTCCTGGACTGTGACTGTGACATGGCCTCGGTACACCATCTTTTGTCCCAGATCCCTCAGGACTTGCCCTATGAGACTCTGATCAGCAGGGCAGGGGACCTTTTTGTTCAATTTCCCCCTTCTGAGCTCACACGGGAGGCAGCTGCTCAGCAGCAGGCTGAGAGGTAAGTGGGTGCAGGGTATGTGACCAGGTGGCATGCAGGGAGGTTCACGTCCAGTGGGCGCCAGGGTTGGCCCTGGTGCCTGAGGCCTCAGAGCCCTGGGTTTTCTGAAGAAGAGTGCTTAAGCATGGACAGCCCTCCCTCAGCCTGCTGAGCAGAGGCATTACTCCTGCTCTTTCATGCCATGCTGCTTCTGCCTCCTTCCCTCCAGGACGGCAGCCTCTACTTTCAAAGACTTTGAGCTGGTGTCAGCCCAGCAGAGGCCAGACATGGTGCTTCGGCAGCGGTTTCGGGGACTTCTGCGGCCTGAGGCTCAAACAAAAGATGTCCTGACCAAACCAAGGACCAACCGCTTTGTGAAACTGGCAGTGATGGGGCTGACGGTGGCACTTGGAGCGGCTGCACTGGCAGTGGTGAAGAGCGCCCTGGAGTGGGCCCCAAAGTTCCAGCTCCAGCTATTCCCCTGAGCCCAGCTATGGGGCCACATCTCATAGTGTCCAGGCCTTGCCCTTTAATGGAGAGACTGAGAGGGAGGAGTTTCCTTGATTAAAGGGCTCCAGGTCAAGGTGTTCTGTTCCTGCCACCCCTTCCTGTCTGTGGCCATGGCTGAGGGCACAGCAGAGCCAGCTGGCGCTGCAGGCTCCAGGCCAGGTGCATCACTCCACACACCTGAGCTCTGCTGTGCCACTCCCCAGCTGCTGGATGATGTGGGCTTTTAGCTCCCAGTTGCTTGGGAGCCTGTGGGCCCAAAGTTGGGGTGTCACAGGAAGGAAGGGGCTGCTGAAATCGGGCCTCAGGTGACAGTAAGAGGGCAGAGGACTCCAGCTGGGAGCCAGACAGGCCTTCCCGAGAGCATCTCTATTAGCTGGCCAGGAACCAGACATGAACTAGGTCACTGGTTAAGTGCTACCCAGCTTCTGCCCAGAAACCATTTTCTGGTTGGGCTGGGCATTTCCAGTGTAGCAGGAAGCAATATTCCTAAGCTGGTTTCCCTGCCTTCCACCACTTACCCCATTCTCTTGTACAAGAGTGATCATTTATAGAAGATACTTTTATTACTATTTTTAGAATCATACACACCTAATATATAAGATAGTTTCACTTTACCATGTTGCTTAATGGAAAAATGGTCCTCATCAGAAAGATGCTTCTAAGCATTTGTGCTTCTGTAACATTTCTCGTTTGCCAGCGATGCTGTTTGTAAACAGACCCACACTTCCAAAGTACCCACCTCCTAACCACCTTTCCTTGTTTCCTGTTTACCACAAATCTCCCTTCTCCTCCCAGCTAGGCCCACTCTACCGTGCATTATCTTGGTTTGATTTGTCCTCAACAGCTGGTCTCTGCACCTCGATGGAAATGTCAGGGAAAACTGGCTGGTCCTGATGGGACAGCACAGCCTGAGAAGCAGGGCAGCAGCCAGCAGCAGCTGGCCTTCCCAGGCTTCGCCGAGGACCTGCAGGCCTTGGGAGCAAGAGCAAGTCTCAGATCTGAAAAAGGCTTCCTGTAAGCAGAGCCAGGTTGGTTTTATGTTCACTTTGGCTTGAAAATAGAAAGTGCCTTTTGCTGCTTTAAAGAACTGGAGTGTGTAGTACAAAGCAGCCACATACTGTCATCGTTCTGGTGGTTCTGCTTCTCTTCTCTTGGGCAGCTTCACGTGGACAAGCTGGAAGCCGCCTCCCCACACCCGAGTGCCTGCATGCAGGGTGGGTGGCCAGGCTGCTGCTCAGTGAAGGTGTCCGCATGTTACAGTAAGCACTTTGAAGCCAAACAAGCTCACCGTGGCCATCGCCACACAGGATTCCCACCTAAGGGGAGATTCATCAGGACAGCAGAAATCCTGCTGGGATCCAGAGATGACAGGGTGACAGTGCCCAGTCTTGTCCTCCAGCAAGTTTGGCTTATTCTCTCTACAAAGGACACAGCATCTGCTTCTTGGGCCATAAGCACTCAAGCCTGCTGGTAAATCTAAAAGAATTGTGGGGAGGGAGGTGCTATAGCCCAAGGAGAAAATTCATGTGGTAACTTTGCTTACACCAGGATTCTCTGTCTCTGAGAAGCATCTATTTGCCTTCAGGTGATTTATTCTGTAAAGAATATGTGTAAGTATTTTGTACAGAGCCCTGTATGAAATAAACAGCCATACATGGTTACAAATCTCATCTGGTCCTGTCTGTGTCCTCTGCTTACCGGACTCGGGCTTGAGATCTCCGTCCTGATGCTCCTCAAGGCCCCCCAGACCCAGGCTCTCACGCCAAGAGACATGAGCATGACCTGCAACCTTCTGTGTCATAGAGCCTGCACACCAGCTGCCGTGAGCACTGCCACAACAGTGTGCACAAGTGTGCGGGACTCTGCCCTTGCCTCCAAGGTTTGTCGTTTTAAAACTCAAATTTTGAGTCTGCTCAGTGGCATAAGTACCTACCTGGCAAGTACAAGATCATGAGTTTGATACAAAAAAATCTGAGCTTGCTCTAGATGCAGTACTTCCTCCTTAGGTCTCCCTACACAGAGCTGTGCTTGTCAGCACCCTCATGACTTGCTGTGGGCAGTAAAACACCAGTGCTATGTGCCTGTCACCTCTCCTTCAAAGGTCCCGCCTAAGGCAGGAAGCATGATGTCTAGGGTGATCATGTCTCCCTGGTCCAGAGAGAGGCAGGGCAGAGCCTCCACAACTTGGTTCCTTGGGTCCCACCATCAGAAGCCCAGCTGATGAGAAAACTGGCAGAGTGCTTCCAGGAACCCCCTGCTTCCTGCAGCTGCCAGAGGACACACTGAAGAACAGTTTGGCAAGTCCAGGGCAGTGTCATTGGAGCTGACAGCTGCCTGTAAAGAATGAGCAGAAGTTTCATGACCAAAGAACCAAACAGGTATGAGGCATACAAGGAAGCTTAGTCTTTATCCTAAGTTGTTTTATTTTCTTAAACCTCATTTATTTGTGATATGGCCTGCTCAGCCTTGGGGCGGGGGCAGCATGTGGTGCCTGGGATCAAGCCAGTCCCTGCGGTGGCCTAAATTTCTCAATGCACGCACTTTAGGCCATTGAGCCATCTCACCAGCCCAGTTTTTTTCTTTTTGAGACAGGATCTCGTGCAGTTGAGGTTGGCCTTGAGCTCACTTTTGTAACCCAGGCTTGAACTCGCACTAATCCTCCTGCCTCAGCCTCACAAGTGCTGGAATTACAGGCATGTGCCACCATGCCTGGCTTTTTTAAATTATTTTATTTTTGTGGATATCAGGTATTGAACTCAGGACCCTGTGCTTACCAGGCAAGCACTTATTCTACTAAGCTATCTCCCCAGCTATCCCAAGTTCTTGACACAGGACTTGTAAAACACTTAAAAAAACAAGTAAAAATTAATGATCCCTTTTGATCCCCCTTGTATTTGCAGTGAGGTGACTTGCTGTGGGACCCCAAGGTAACTTCTAGATGGGACTGACTGGTCCCCAGAAAGCCCAACCGATTCAGTTCCCTGGGGTATGGGCCCTGAAGATGGAGTGAGAATGTAGGAGAGGCCCCTAAGCTTCTGGAATAGGGGGCACTTGAGTATGGAGGCTGGCACCTCTTCACCAGGCTGTTGTTGCACTGAGCCCATACTATAGGAAACGTAACTCCAAGGTTCTCGAGTCCACTGAGCCAGTTAACTGGGAGCCCCTGAATCAGTTCTTGGCTAGGCAAAATGTGAGCTTCCTGAGTACCCACTCACGGCTACGATCTGAAGGAAAGCAGCTTTTGGAACTAAGCCTTTTAACATGGACTGCTGCTACCTCCAGGCAGTTTGGGAGTTGAATTACTAGATGCCCAATGGTGTCAGAAAACCCCACATGATGCACAAGCCTGAGGGCAACACAGGCAGCGTAAAAATAGCTGACCAAAGTGGAGCCATGGGGACAGCAAAGCCCAGGCCAGGGGTCATCTGTGGAGAGGCATGGCACACCAGCAGTGGCAGGGCACTTGTGCCAATGCTAGAAACAGGCATTCACTCACACCTCCTCCACTATCTGTGGCCACAGTGCCTGGGGTCAGCTTTGGAGTCTCGGCATCATGGGTGGCAGTACCTTCCCAGGACCTGGAATGGGACTTCCTGTCCCTGATACCGCACACCCTGGCATCTATACCCTGGAGGCGCCTCTGCTGTGATCAGTGTGGACTGTGTGTGAGCAGCAGGTGCCAGGTCTCAGCAGGGGGCGGGCCAGGGCTGTGGCCTGAAGGCCTACACAGGCTTTCCAGACCTGTGCTGCTTCAGTCTCCTGACCAGCGCAGTGGGTACAGGTACTTTGCCTTCCTGCAAAACTAGGATCTACTTCATGCCTCAATCATAGCAACTTCATCTATTCCTGAATTATTCCTGTACCTGGTACTCATGAGAGGTCAAAGACAACAACCAGACTTTTTTTTACATGTATTTAGTACAGGGTCTCACTACACAGATCAGACTCATAGTGACCCTCCTGTTTTCAGCCTCCCAAGCACTGAGACTACAGGCATAGACCACCACGCCAAATCTCAATCCCATTTCAGCGTGCCCCAGGGGCGGGGCCAGCACAGCACACTGGGGATTGAACCCCAATCCCTGCGTCTGCCTAAGCAGGTACTTTAATCCACTGAGCTATCTGGCCAACAGCCAGACTTTCTGACCAGTCTCACTGAAATTCTAGCTGCTTACTGAGCCCAGAATGCCTGTCAGGCAACAACTGCCCAAGAGCAACCTGCCCTTGGTGCTGCCAGGGGTGTGTGGGTAGGGATCTGGCACAGTGGCCTCAAGGCCAACAGATCATCTTCCTGATGCTGTTCCAGAGTTCAGTACCTGCCTGTGTGTATTCCCAGCCTGTGACATTCACATGCTCTCAAGGTTATCACATGTAGCCCTTCCTAGAAAACCATTTTAATGTGCTTACACAGATGGGACACAGCCCCAGACCCACTGGGCTGTGCACTCTCACACCCAGTCTCCCTCTGTGCACGTCCACAGCAGCAAGAGGTGCCAGGCTTCCAACAGTGAGAATGTCGAGATCACCTGAAGCCAGCTAGGGGAATAGTGAGGCTGCTGGGGGGGAGTGGGGGAGCACAGAGGCTCCAGCCAGCAGAGGCTCAGGCCAGCACAGCCCTTGCCAGGGCTGTGTTTAAGGGCAGAAATCTGATAGAGGTCAGAACGACAAAGAAGAAAGGTCTGGCCAACAGCCCCTGGAAAGGCACAGGCAGCAGCTGCACAAGGCAGGAGACCTAGCCTCAGCCAATCAACAGGGATGTCACACAGGCCAGAAACCACAGCCAGTGCCCCACACCCAGCCCTGCCCTGCCCACTCCTGCCTATGAAAGGGAGTCTGTGTGGGGACCCAGCCATCTTCAGCTCAGTGGCAGTTTTGACAGCTTGGGTGGCAAGGAATTCCATTCACTCGACAGCGGCAGCCCCCACTGGTGTCCCCTGGGCCCTACAGGAAGGAAGGAGAAAAAGGCATCAGGCTGACGTTAAGACCATCCATGTCACTCTGTCACTAAGCACAAGCTGCCACTCTGGGCTGTGGCCTCCCTCCTTGCATTCAGGAAAACAGTCAAGAAGATCTCTTGGCTCCTGCAGCTGCAGGCCTGAGCAGGGAAGAGAGGCCGTTAGGCATCAGTGAAGTGTTCCTGTTCCCTCATCTGCCACCATGTCTGCCTGCCTGTGAAATGAGCCCCTGGCTCTGGGAACATAGCCCAGACAGGGATAGCAGCTTCTGGGAGCGCTCACCACACATAGAACCTCTGAGGTGCACTTCTGCATATTCCCTCTTGGCACTGCTGTCATGCCCATTTCACAGAGGGGAAAAAACAGCCTTTGAGGAGACCAGTGTGTCCCGAGCCAGGCATGGCTCTACCTCAACCCAGACTGAGCTTTGTGGCTATCCTTGCTCCCCAGCAGGCATAGTGCGCGGCCAGGCCCGGGAGGTGCAAGCACACAGTGCTGACACAATAGGATCTGTGGAGCCACATTACTCTCACTTGCCCTAAAACGCTATGGTCTTTCTGCTGTTGCAATGCTAGGAATGAACCGAGGACTTCACGCATGCTAGGAAAGACCTTGCCACTCAGCATTATCCCTGGCCTTTTGATATTTCTCAAACCATTTAAAGATGTAAACAGCCTGGTATGGTGGCACAGAGGATAACCCCAGCTATTCAGGAGGCTGAAGCAGGAGGATCACACATTGTAGGCCACCCTGGACAGCTTAGTGAGTCCCAGTCCCAGAAATAAAAAGGGCTAGAGATGTAGCCCCATGATAGGTTCTCCAGTACCAGAGGAACAGATGTAAACAAATTCCTACTGCATAAGCTGTACAAATGCAAGAGTGGGGTTGGATCCAGCTCCTAGTGCCAGTTGTTGCAAGACCGCTCTGTGGCAAAGCCCCCTACCCCAGCTCTCTGCTCCTGAAGGACTCACCCCAGGGCCCCAGCGTGGGCCCTTGGTGACCCAGCAGATCTCAGTGTGGCAGACAGTGCAGCGGATCCAGTCACAGCCGTCCTTCTTCTGCACCACAATCCGGCAGCGCGGGCAATGCATGGCCTCTCCCTGCTGCAGCATCACCTGGGGAGCAGCACTCAGTGTGAAGCCCACCCACTCCTGAGCCCAACCCCGCTGGTCCTCTGGGGTGCTGCTGCTACAACAGGCCACTCCTATACCCAGGCCTCCCTCTGCTTCTCATCTGACTACCTGGCTGAAGGTCATCTTCCAACACTCAGGGCGGTCCAAGGCCCACAGATACGTGAGCCCAGTCCTTTTACGAGAGCCCCTCTGCCTCAGGCCCCAGGCCTGACCCTGCCTCACCTGCAGCATCTCTGTGGTCTGCCGGGCAGCCAAATCATTCTGAGCCCGCAGTGCCAGGTCGTCCTGATACTCCTTGCAGTTCATGCGCTCATGGATGGCCTGCAAAGTGATAGGGTTCCCCAGAGGTCTAAGAAGCTGGTGGAGGTGGCACCGCCATCAGCTCTGGGCTTCAAAGCCTCTGGGTATATAGGACCTGGGCAGAGGCCAGGGAGGTGAAGCCAAGTCACCCTATGATGTCTGCTTAGCTGCTTGTTTACGTCCCAGGTCCCTCTCCACAGACTGTGGCTCCTCTCTCCCACCTCCAGGCTGTCCACCCACCACACACCATCACAGGAAACTCCAAGGCCATTTGGGCAGGGCCAGGCTCAATGTGGATTTGGAGTGACAACTCATCAGGACAGGTGTTGAGGCCAAGGAAGGGGCTCAGTTCAGGATCCACGCTCAGGGCTCTGTACAAAGCCTCAGTTCAGGATCAGAGTGGGGCCAGCGTAAGGACTTAGATGTTGTCAGGGTTCAGTATAAATCCAAAATTCACTCTGTGACTGGGCCAGATGGGCTCAGTTTGGAGCTGGGATTAGGGTCCAGTACTGGGCCAGGCCACTACAGGGTTATGCCCATTGGTATGTGTACCTAAGTCCGACCCTCACATTCCCGTAATCCCAACACTTGAGAGGCTGAGGCAGGAGGATCACTTCAAGTTCATACTGAGTTCAAAGATAGCCTAAACTACACAATTAGACCCTGCCTCAAAAAAAAAGGCACTGAGGGCCTTGCACAACGAGGTGCCCAGGCTGTGCGGGACCTCTGCCCTACCTTGCAGAGGAGGCAATTGACGTGGAAACACACAGGGCAGGTGAACTCATTGACATCATCCTCAAAGAAGCACCAGCCCTTGCAGTCTGGGGTCTTGCAGTGGTAGCTGAAAGCACTGCGGTTTTCTGCGATGGAAATGCTCAGGTCCAAGAATCGCTGGTAATCCTCGGGGGACAGGAGCTGCCAACAGCCCAGATCCTTGTTGCTCAGGATGTAGAGACAGCAAATACCCCTCTGCCTCAGCACATGTTCACCAGAAGCCCCCAGCCCTGAATCCAGCCAATCACCAGCTCTCTGCTCAGACCCTGCTAATGTTTAAACAGCATTCAAATGGGGACTACAAAGAGCTTTGCAGATGAGCATTGGTCATGGCTACTTAACAATGAGGATGTATTTGGTGCCACAGAAGGGTGATTAAAGGTTACTGGACTGGTAAATTTCAGGCCATATATATTTTATAATATGTATAAAATTGAACAACAACAAAAAAATACTGCAGTGGTAGAGATGATATGGAAGGGAGCCTGACACATCCTACTCTAAGAAAGTAGCACATTAAAGGACATTCCCACCATTCCAAACTCATCAGAGTCTTGGTACCTACCCCACCTGTGCAAGTTTATCCTGCAAAGTTGCAGGAACATAAGAAGCCCCAGCACCACATTCCAGGAGGTGGCATTAAACAGCTGAGACACCAGACTTGCTCAGGGAAGAGGCATACACAGGTTATAATGCCATAGGCTTAAAATGGTTTTTAGAATGATTCTGCAGTTAACCAACAAAGCTGGTGTGGCCAAGCAGGCTCCAGGAAGGAAAAGTCATACCGCTGTTCCGATCCTGATAGGGTGGTGGTGCCACAAGTCCATCTGGAAAAACTCATCCAACAGCATGCTTATGTGGCACATTTTATTGTGTGCAAAATGTATGTCAAAAAAGACAACCTTTTAAGAAAATCACATCTGGGGCCGGCAAGATGGTTCAGTGGTCTAAAGCGCCTGCTTAGGAAAGCTCAGGCAACTGCAGGGACTGCGGTTCGATCCCCGGCACCACATGCTGCGCCAGCCCCACCACCAGGGCAGGCTGAGCCAGCCATAAAAAAATAAGTAAATAAAGAAACAAACAAACAAGCAAACAAATAAATAAAATAAAATAAAATAAAAAGAAAATCACATCTGCCCCAGAACACTGAAGGAAACAGGACAAGCTGCAGACAGCTAGGATGACAAGGCTGAAGCAAGTTTCTCTTCTGTTTCTGGACTGTTTCTATGCTGCTATTATTATTTTTAGAAAAAACACAACACCCTGCTCTGCTGGCCTGTATGCAGCCCTTTCTACTGTTACTTGCCCTTTCTGTGAGGCTGAGCTCAGCACCCAGAAGCCTTGGTCTGAACTCTGCTTGTCACAAGACCTCAGGCAAGGCGGGCTTCCAGGGGAACCTCTGGGGCACCTGTGCCCTGACACAGATGGCATCATGCAGCATTGGGCCTGGCTGCCCAGAGCTGCTCCGCTCCAAAGCTCACAGCCAGATGAAAAACTCATTGGCCACCCTCTCCCTTCTCCTGTGCAGCGTCCTTGGAGGCTGGAGTAACAGGAAGAAATGGGTTTGTGTGTGTCTGCTGCGACCTCACATCTCCATGTTTTGACCTGGAAACCTTCAGCACTAATTCAAGGAAAGCCACTTCCCAGCAGCTGATCCAGAGATCAGCTACCCCACCAATTGGTGAATCTACCCCACCAATCCAAGTAACAAATGGGGAAAAAGAGGCTCGGAGAAGCCCTAGAGCTTGCTCAAGTTGCCAGCCAGCACAAACAGAATTAATGACTTCGAGATCCCTGGGCTGAGCAGTTTCAAGCCATGATGTGATTTGTTACCAGGCAAAAGCTAACAGACACAAGGGCATTCCTCACGTCCACCTACTCTACCATCTTCACACACATCCTCTCCTACTCTTTGTGGCCCCTGAGGAAGGAGGGTGTTGAGTGCAGCCACACCCAGTGCTCACACTCTCACCCACTCTGCTATTTCCATCAGGAAGGAGTTAAAGCAGCTGGCAAGTTTCGGCCCTGGCCCCAAGCCCTGGCTGCTGGGTCCAGCATCCACACCAGGAGGCTTCTGCCAGGCACCGGCAATCAGAGCCCCCAGCTCAAGCAGCCACCACCTCTCCTTACCGCCCGGATCTCCCTCTCCAGCAGCTTGCCCGGGCACGAGTAGGTGTCATCAATGAAGGGACAGGAGACCTCCGCCTCCTGGCTATTTCGGATGGTGCCCTGCAGACACTCCCTGGGGAGGGGAGGATAGGGTCAGCCCATGCCCCCACCCCAGGGTCCTGGCTGGCTAGACATCCCCCTCTCCCACACAACTGTCACCCAGGGATCCACCTCTGCCAGCTGGTCCCTACTGCTCTGGCCCAGACACCTTTCTTCTTAAGAACCCCTCTCCCGGGCTCCTGCCCCACCAGGCTGGGACACTCTGCACGAAGCCCATTTCCCTCCCTGGAGCCTCCCACCCCACCCAGAGCAAGCCAAAACCCCTCAATGCTGCTCATAAGCCTGAGACAAACCCACTCCACCCCTAAGGGACCTCCTTGGTCTCTCTGAACAGGCCAGACCTGCTGGCCTCTGCTC
>PVKN010015157.1:0-18670 GCA_004027915.1 Capromys pilorides
TTTACCTATTGTTCAGTTAATGGGCATTTGGGTTGAAGTACTTAGAAATCAAACTAACAAAGGAAGTAGAAGATCTCTACAGTGAAGTCTACAATGCTCTGAAAAAGGAGTGGACAAAATCTTCGAAAACGGAAAGATGTCCTGTGTTCTTGGATAGGAAGAACTGACATAGTAAAATGACCATATTCTCAAAATTTTTATATATATTTAATGCAGTCCCAATCAAAATACTTTTAGCACATCTCACAGAACTAGAGAAAACTTTCTTAAAATTCATTTGGAACCAGAACAGACCTAGAATAGTTAAAAAAGTTTTTGGAAAATAAAAGCAAATCAAGGGATATCACAATCTCTAACCTGAAATTATACTACAGAGATACTATGATAAAAATGTCATGGTGCTGGCAAAAACAAAACAAACGAGGGCCAGCCAAATAGCTCAGTGGATTAAAATGCCTGCAAGCACAGACAAGGGCCGAGGTTTGATCCCCAGGCTTGCATGCCAGCCCCGCCCCTGGGGTGTGCTGAGACGGCAATTGAGACTAGGCGTGGTAGCACGTACCTGTAATCCCAGTTCTTGGGAGGCTGTAAACAGGTGGATCACTATGAATCCGATATAGTAGTGAGACTCTGAACACCCTGTAGACCCTTCCTTAAAAACAAAAGAAAACAACAAAACAATACAAAACAACAATAACAACACCACCAACAAAGCAGATTTGAAGATCAATGGAACAGATTAGAATAGGCGGAAAGAACTTCTAACACACTCAGTCATCTTATCTTTGACAAAGAGATCAAACATATTTACTGGAAAAAAGATAACCTTTTTAACAAATGGGGCAGGAAAAACTGGATTTCCTCATGCTGAAAATTAAAATTAGATCCATGTACATCACCATGCATTAAACTACAATTAAAGTAGATCAAAGATCTAAATATTAAAATAGAAACACTAAATATTCTGAAGGAGAGATCAGTGTAGATACAGACTTCATGAACGAAGCCCTACTTCATGGGAAATAATGCAAAAAAATCAACTACTGGGATCTCAAGTCATTAAAAAGCTTTTGCACATCTAAAGAAATCACCAACAGAGTGAAAAAGATAACTCACAGAGTTGGAAAAAATCTCAGCCAGTTGTTCTTCAGGCAAGGACAAATATCTAGAACATATAAAGAACTGAAAGGAATCAGATCCTCCAAAGTCAATGCCCAATCAAAAAATGGCCATCTGAAATGAATTGACACTTCTCAGAAAAGCTACAATTGGCAAAACAAGAAAAAATGTTCAACATCATTGATTATTTGAGAGATGCAAATGTAAACAAAGCTGAGATTTCATTCCACCCCAGAAAGAAGGGCTATTATCAACAAATCACAAATGCTGGTAGGGCTCTGGAGAAAAGGAACCCTTCCCCATTGTTGGTGAGAATGTAGACTGATGTAACCACTGTTGAAATCATTGTGGAGATTCCACAACAAACTAGAACTAGAGATCTCTTTGGACTCAGCTGTTTCCCTTCTTGATCCCAAAAGAACTAAAAGCATTGTACTACAGCAATATCTGTGCACCCACGTTTATGGCATCACAGCTTGTAATTCCTCTCTATTTTTTTACTATATGAGGACATTTGATCATAATAATTTTTTACTTTGTTGCTGCGGAGCAAGAAAGTATGAGGTAGCATGATAGTCAAGTTCTTGCATTTTGGAGATTGATAGTCAAGTTTCAAATCCTGACCTTACCATGGGTTGTGTGGAAAAGCTCTTATCCTCTTCCTGTTTCCAGCTCCTCACATGCAAGACAAGAGCTATAATAACATTCCAGTTAGGTGTAAAAGCACTAAATAAATGTTAGTTTTTACAGTGACTCCAAAAAATCTACATTTCTAATTTTCTTTTTTTTCTTAAGCCCTAATCTACATACCCTGATTCTTCATGAATATTTCTTTTGATAATTTTTATGAATTAAATTAAGTTTTTCATTAACTTAGAAGTTTCTGGCTAAATATATATTATATTCCCTGTCCAGCTATAGGCATCTTTGTCACTTGTCCCTTTCATGTTGGAAACCACATTCTTCATTTATTCTATCAGCAGCTATCTCCATTATCAAAGACAAATTTTTATTCCTAACATTTTTGATTGTGCCAATTATTTCACTCTTTTCCAGTAACAATAGTAATAATAATAATTTGTAGGATGGATTACATTTGACAAGGTGTATGCAACACTAAATTGCAAGTCTATTGAAGGTGGAATTAATGTCTTTATTGCATGTTCTCAGTTGGTAACCTTTATAATTTATAGCAAATGATTAAGAAATGGTATTAATTTATTTTTGAGATAGGGTATTGCTGCATAGTTCAAGCTGGCCTTGAACTCATAGGGATCCTCCTGCCTTAGCCCTACAAATACTGGGATTATGGGCATGTGCCACAATATCTGGCTTAAGAAATGTTTGTTAAATGACTTTATTTTATGTGTTAAATCTGTGATGTATAGTAAGATGTACTATCTACAACTTTTGCATGACAAAGAAGTTTAGAGAAGTTAAGCTAACCATTCTCTGTTTAATTTCTTGAACTCCCAGTTAATGCAATATTTAAATAACTTCCATTAGTTCTGAAAATTCAGTCACTTCTTCACATAATACCTTTGTCTTTGCTTATAAATTGCTTCTTTAAATTGTATCAATACTCTATCTTATATTCTCCACCCTTAACCAATGGAAAGGTAGTCCTTCCATGCCTGCAGACTTTCAGTCTTTGCAAGGATCTCACTTCAACCCAAAGAGTGTGGCAAGGTAGATAACTGAGCCCTGGGGTGCTGATCTGGAGCTTGCTACCTAACAGCAAGCTTTCTGACCTTGGCTGTCACCTAACTACTCTGGGCCCCAGTTTTTGTGATTCCCCTCACAACTTAGCTTTCTCTGTGGTACCATTTTCATGTTGCCCTACTTCCTTCTTTTCCCATTGGGCCAGTTTCTATTTAGATGTGGGAGTATGACAGGCTTTTAACCTACTCAAGTTACTGTAAGGATAGCTACTTGGGGCAGTAGATGTCAGCACTAGGTGAGATTACCAAGTTCTCTGTCCTCCAGACAACCAAAACAACACTTCTCAGTACTTAATTCTGTGCTGTTTTCTATGCACTCCTTTATTTTACAGGCTAGGAAAAATGAATGTATATTTTTATTCACACAAAAGTTACATCAGAGTCAATGTTAAAATCAGTCTTCAAAAGAAAAGTAGCAGATCACGTCAGAGCTCCATGTATTGGGGAAGAATAAAAAAAAAATTGTCATCTTTTCTTTAGAGATAGCTATGATGTTTAAGTTGAGACAGACTGGGAAATGAGTTTATGTGTGTATAAGACTCTCTGGTTTATTATATTAACTTGATTACAGCATTTTTGCAACCATATGCCATTATAGTCATTCACACTATAAATGTTAGATCTCTTCCTGTGAGGGCTAGAGGTCCAAGGTGCCACTGGGAATTGTCTCAAATATCATACTAAGAAAAAGTCTGAAAAATATATGCAAAATGGTGTGATGATACAAACTGAAAACACCACAGGGAAGAAAACTCAATATCAGTGAAAGATGTTGGACATATTCTTATTTGCCAAAGAATTAAGACAGCAAACAATGTGTACATGAAGGCAAAGCAGTTAGAGAAACAGAAATGGGAAACTAAGGTGCAGGGGATGGGGGTGGAATACTGATGATTGGAGGCTGCAGATGAACAAGGTATTTGAACATAAGCTCTAGGCCTGGAGGGAATCTTGCTTAGGAGAGAAAGAAATTCAAATAAGTGATACAGGTAATCTTCTGTAAATATGATTTATGTGTAAATGACTCCACAGCATAAAACAACCCATGGCCACTTCTCCTGAGGTCTTTGAAAACAAATAAGTACTAAGGTACCAGTAATAGATTAAGTAATCTCTTGAGTAATACATGAAAATCAGACATAAAAAAGAAACACTAAGCTAAACAGAATGAAACTAAAAGAACCTTCAAATCCAACTTGCCTATAGGTAGTTAGTGTTTCCAGGGAAAGAACATGAAAGTTTGTGTCTTTTTTGTGTGTCTGGTTAGGTACCTCTGTGCTTTCTGTTTCAGGCCCAAGAGTTCCACCTTCTAGTACCGACCGGTTTCCAGGCTGATCCCATTGTGGTCTTCAGCCCGCTGGTTAATGTTCAGCCACGTGTTAAAGTGAACAGAAGGTCATTAACCTAGGGTTATATCTGTACTTAGAATCCTTATGTAAGCAAATTGAAACTTAATTAGAAGCGTTCCCTGTAACTTTGAATTGAGTTTGAGCTAATCAAAGCTAGCTAATTAGATGCTTGGTCACGTAAGTGGAGATCTCCTATCAATCTAAGGACCTCTCATAAAACCGTACTAAAACAAGGGGAATGCCAACCACGCAAATGTCTTCATTTTTGCCTCCTTCTTTAGCTTATAAAAGCCTGTTGTCCACACTGCTGGAGTGGAGCTCTTGGAATTTCTTCCAATTCTGAGTGTTGCCTAACTCATGAATTGTTCTTTTGCCAAATATACTTGGACATATTTATTTTATGTGCAGCATTTCTTTTAACACACATGTGACAGAAAAAGATAAATTCAGAAGGGAAAAACTCAACATTCTCTTCTTACTTGTTCATTTTGCTGCAGTGCATGTGTCCCTGAGATGTTTCTCTGGTTTCCTACCTACAGGCTTGGCACCTGCACAGCTCCTGGGTTCATCCAGTGTGAGGTGCAAAGCTAAGCAGGTTTTCTTTATCCATTTTTCTCCCTATCCATATCATTGTCACCCGGTTGTGTCTGTATGTATGCAGCCCTTATTTGGTATCCTTTTGCTCATGATGTCTGTGTGCTGGTACTGGGGATTTTGTCCCTGATATCCCACTACAAACCCCATCCAGAGTACAGGACTTCTTGCTCCCCTACCCTGACTCAGTGTGTACTTTAATTTTTGTTTTTAATGTGCTGTTTTATCACAGTTCTTTCTTTTTTTCTTTTGATCTCTCTTACTCTTCCTTTGACGCACCACTCCTTCTCTCCTTCACTCCATTTTCCTTTGCTGTGCTTCTATCATAAACATGATTCTATTACAACATTTGCTGATATCAAAGCCCTTACTTATGTTACTTGCTGGATTGTGAGCTTCTTGGAGAAGATCTCTGTATTAGAAAGCTTCAGGCAATGGCAGTTGAATTAATCAGTGAATTAATTAATCCAGTTTCTCTGTCCTAACTTTCCGTTGTGATGAGCTGTTTTTTCCCATTCCATGCATAAGTACTAGGCTCTTGTCTTGCTCTTTCCATCTACCATCCCTCTTGATGACCAAAGTGGATACAGTAAGACTTACTTTAGGTTCCACTATCTGGAATAAGCATGCTTCTGTCTTTAGTTACATAACCTGATCCTTTTACCTCCTGTTATTCATGCATCAAGTCTGAAAAGTGTTTTACTCTTAATTATATTTTCCCCAAATTTGCTAAACTTTGTTTTTGGTGTCAGCACTCCTCTGTTGCGGGTGGGTCTACAACAGTGTTTCCCAAGGTATATTTCTCAGCATCCTGTCTAAAGCTAGCTGAAGTCTTTGTTAAGAGTGAAAGTCTCAGGTCCTTCACTTCTGTAAGTTTAATAATGGAATGTTCATGTATTTCAGGACTGGCTTCATGAGAATGTAAATTGCTCAGGGCCATGTTTAGAAGGCTCCTGAGCCTGGTTTGATGCACTATGGGTGTTGCCTTGATAATTTGATGGTTTTGAGCAAGAAGTCCTGCATTTTCATTTTGTACTGGCCCCCCAGATTATGTGGCTGCTCTCTCTCTCTCTCTCTCTCTCCCCCATATTATCGATAGATTTTAAGCAAACCAGTATTCATTTCTTTCCCCAAAAACCTACCATAAAGAATGTTTTAAAAGTTAATTCCTAATGTTGGTAAGGATATTAGGAAAAGAATAGTGTTTCTCATTACCTGTGGTAATGCAATTTTTCTACAGAAAAACTTAATAACTTTAAGCTCTTAAAAATTTGCCTTGGGTTTGAAATTCAAAATCTTAATACATTATTTTTCATATCTTTGCCTGTAGGGGTATTTATTTAGTTTTGACTTTTATTGCTTTCATTACTAAATTTTATTCTCACTAAGGTAATAGGTGCCATAGTTAAAAAAATCAGGCCATAGTGAAACGCTTACAATGATGACCAGCACTTTTCTTCTTCATCTCTCCTCACCTACATCCTAGAAGCAATTTATTTAGCTTTGTTTTATGCTATTTACCTCTCTATTTTTGTGCTACATTTTTTCTAAAGTTGATCTTAGCCACAAGGCTGAGAAGTGATACTTTTTTCTTTATTTATCAAATTTAAGTAATCTGTGAACTTCCTATTATAATACTGATGATTTAGTTTTCTTGTACCTTCCCATAATTGTTCCATTACATGTAATATGTATCTATTTTGCATGCATTCTTAAAAAATATGTTGGTTTTGTATGCATATATTTTCTGGCCTGTGAAATTATATTCAATATTTAATTTGCCTTACCTTTTCTACTGAATACTATGTGTTTAGGATTCATCTGTGTTGCTTTATACTCACACATGCTTGGGATGACACGTAAAGGTTATTCAGCTCAGCACTGTTGGTAATAAGAAAAGATTAGTATCAGAATAAATGTCTATCAACAGGAGATGAATCAAACAAATAGAATTCATATTCCACTACAATTATAAATGTAAACTACAACTTGTCTCTTGCCAGCAGGTGCAAAATTGGTTCAGGTGGATCAAAGTTGTCTATCAGGTGCAGATTGAAACATCACTTGGCATCCATTGTCTTTGCTGGCCATCTGCATTTGTCATTCATGTGAAGGCCGACTGTTGACCTGGGTATACCAAAGTGCTCCAACAATGCCTCTTTTTTCCTGTTATCCTTCTCTGGACAAGCTGCCACATTTCCTTGGAACTAATTCCTCTTTTGGATTGCCATTTTCTCTGGAAAACAATTCTTGGTGTCTTTCATTTTTTCTTGTCTCTCTCCTGCCTCCCTACGTCCAGTTTCCTTTAAGTCATCAAGAAGAACTCCAACAGCCTACTAAAGCAGACCCTAGGTAACTCATTACAGAGGAAAAATTTCCATTCTTTATAGAGCAATCCTTCCATTAAAATAAGTAAAATCGTTATACATATGTAGTTAAAAAACTATATTCCTCACATATTTATGGTTTCTCCTCAAAACTTCTTACTTTGTTAGAGGGGAAGAAAGATTGGGGAGGAATAACTATAGAATAACTATCTCCCAGAGGAGATAAAGCAGACCATAAGCCAGTGATGGCATAGACCTCCAAATGAAGATTGGTTGCATGGTTTGATATGAACTAAAAGTCAGTACCTCCCCTGGTGCTGAGGCCTCCCATCAGGATCTTACTATTGCAGTTGCATGAGGAGCATCCTACAATGCCTTTTAAATTTAGAAGTCTATGTTTGCTTCTTAAACTGTGAGTGTTACTTAAGCCATACAGGGAGCTCACAAAGCACTGTCTCACAAAGAATGTAAGGAGTCCCATGCAGCTGCTGCATTGGAGACTGGGAGGTATGCAGCTTCAGTGAGGACTGGGAAAAGCTACAGTTTGTTCCTATTATTGTGACAAATCCAAAAGATACATTTGGCCTAGTCACTAAGTGGGTGCTTCATTCTTTATTTCCTGGCTTTGAGAATTCATTCAAACATTTTCCAGAGGCACAGAGGTGGGAGACTGTCCTGAGATGTGTCATGGTATATATATGGAAGGCTTTGTTTTAGAGTCGCTGAGACTCAGGTCTCTTTCAGAGCTTGCTGTAATTGTTTGGAACTGTGTTAGTTACTTTTCACTTGTTGCTGGAACAGAACACCCCAAAGTAAGGAAGGAAAGGTTTTTGTAGCTCACAGTTTGTAGAGGATTCAGTTCATACTGCGCTGGCTCCAAGGCAAACGGCTACTTCATGGCAGCAGAAAACAATAAAGACCAGAGAAGGAGCAGCAGCTGTGGTGTCCATCAAACCTCTCTCTTCCTTTCACACTGACTGCCAAGACCAGCCAGCACTCCAAGGCAAAGATCCGAGTTCCTTCAAGGTGGTATAGCTGTGACTGCAAAGTGGCATAACTAAGACCAGGAGTTCTCCAAGGAAGCGGGGCAGGAGCTAGCTGGAGCCTTCCTCAACTCCTTTATGTACACTTTACGTGCTGAGTCACTCTGGGGTGGCCCATAGCACTCTAGGGTGGGACCAATTGCACTCCAGGGTAAGCCCAATCATACTCTAGGGTGGAACCAATTGCTCCCCAGGGCTGGCCCAATAGAACCCTAGGGTGGAACTAATCACAGCCCAGGTTGGGGGCCATCCCTACCCTGAAGGGTGGGACCCCCAGGGCCCAAACTGCTGGAGCCAATTCAGCCAAGTTGACACAATGTATCAACTACCACAGGAGCCAAGGCCTGCCCTGTCTCCTACAGGTGCACCTGTTCAGTGAATGTTTACTGAGCACCTGAGAAATGGCAGGTGTAGACCTCAGCATACTTTTTTTTTTTTTTTTTTCTTTTTTTAGGTACCAGGGATTGAACTCAGGATCTTGTTAGACAAGTACTTATTCCACTTAGCTATCTCCCTGGCCCTGCCTATCACTTTTTGCAAATGTTTATGAAGTTTTTATTTTGTGTGCTGAAAAAAGTCATATGTTGGCAGAGGAACTCAGTTGAGTTATGAAGAACTTAAAATATATTCTGTGCTCATGCCACCAGCTTTTTGATCACTTTTAACACAGTTAGATGAGTATAAACAGTTTGGTTATTTTTTTCCCATACAACTTGTATTTCCAGCACCAGGCTTTGTAGAATTTCTTTTTCCTGCCTCTGACTGCTGTTTGAGGCAGATCACACAAAACTTTTTTCTCTTTCAGTTACTAGGAGTCGAGATTCCTGTTTCCTGACTCATCTTTGCCGTCCTTTGCAGTGGCTGACTCGTGACTGGTAGGACAAAGTGATCTTCAGAGACAGTGGTGCTTTCTTTTGCTTTTCCTCCCACTCCATCAGATTAGTTAACTATATTTATCATTTACATCAACTGCTCAGAACCTGTGGAAAGTGCTAGTCTGGCTTTGAAATTTCTCTGTGGCTTCTTGACTTAAATCCTCTAGGTATTGAAGTGAACATGGGACTCAGAGAAAAACATGTGTTAATTCAACAGACAACTTTGAAATCCTCTAGGCATGATGCTTCAGTGGCTGTCATTGGCCCTTTGACACTGTCACGCTGACACATGGTTATTGTCCATGACAGACTGATGTGATTTTTGTGTGGGGCAGATATCAGAATGCCAGCTTTCACTCATAGATGGGTTCTTTGCAGAGTCCTACCAAAACTCCCAGGCAGTTTCCTGATATGAGAATGTAGATTGGTGCCCCTCTCAGAGCCTAACTCCAGAATGCATGCATAACTTTTTGCTTAGTAAGCTACTCTTGGGGAAGAACCTGCCATTTGCCTCAAGCCAGTACACTCACTGGAGTTCATTTGACCACCAGAAACTTACCTTCTTGTCATGCCATCTACCCAGTGTTCTGCTCATCACCTGTTCATTCTGCTAGTAAATGAGGTATCTGTCACATACCATTATAAGAGAGCCAGACACAAAGCCTGACATTGGCACATGGGATTGGCAGCAGTTTCTAAGTCACATATGTTCATAGTCATGGATGGAAGGACACCATGTGCCTTGTGGCATTACATGGAGCTTGTATGTGGGAATAGAGTGAACTAGATTTGACTTTGGGAGGTGCTCCTGTGAGAAGAGTCCTTGATTTACTTTCCTTGTTTTTTATGTATTTGGCACAGGGTCTCACTATGCAGTTCGAATTTGTAGTGATCCTCCTGCTTCAGACTCCCCAGCACTGGGACCACAGGTGTGTGCCACTAGCCTTGTCTTAGGGCTAGCTCTACATGTTTGGGGGTGGGGCCAGCATGGCATGTGGTGCTGGGATTGAATCTGGGTCCTTGCGCTTGCCAGGCAAGCGCTTAGTCTGCTGAGCTATCTCCGCAGCCCAAATTCTTGATTTTCGTGAAAAGATGTGATTGGCTTTGAATGTTTTTGAAGGCTTGCAGAGAAGCATCATAAGTAAAAGTCAGTGTGGGGGTGCAGGTGGTTCAGCTAACAGGAGAGCTAACCAGATGGGAACGTTTCCCCCTGGGTAAGGGCTGTGTTTGACAAGAGAACTGGAGGCTAGGAAAATGGGACCTACTAAGGTTCGAAGATGCAAGGCAGCGCATGGAATTTTAGGCTTTCCAATCCACTCTTCCCTCTTTCTTTGATTCCCTTTCTACATGTATTTTAGACTTAGAGTCAGATCTACTGTACACGAAGGCATCTGACAAGAAAATGAGAGGTGGACACGCCTTTTTACAGTGCTGTGCCCAGTGTCTGTGAGTGATTTTCTGGTGCAGGAAAATGAAAGAATGGATACGGGTAGGAATCTCCTGTCACTACAACATTGCATTCTCATATTCAGGTTCTCATTTCTGTAACACATAATAATCAGCTTAAAAAGAGGTTAGGTTTATTTTGGCTCACAGTTTTGCACATTTCAATTCATGGCAGGTTATCCCTTGCTTCTGATAGAGTGAGTGTTTTGGTGATAGATGACATCTACTTCTTAAGGAATCCTCCATTTCCCTAGAGATCACATGCTGGGAGCCAAGTCTTTGCCACAAGAGCCTTAGAGGGACATTTCTGAACCACAGCATTTTCCAAGCTTCCTTCCTTTAGTCCTAATCTGGCACTTAGAAGAACTACAAAGCTGTGCTTGGTTTGGGGGTGGGAGGGCTGATTGTAGGGGACCTTAATAACATCTGAGGGAGGTAGCAGGTTCCAACAGTTAGTGCCCATCTTTAAAAAATGTCTTCTTCTTAGAAATGGCATTGATTCTGGGATAGAAAGAATTCCTCTGGCTAGTTTTTCCTACATGGTTCTGGAGAGCATGATGTCCTGGCAGTACACCTTCAAAGGCAGCTGGGCCAGCAGAGGAGAAGCCACAGGTGTTGACAGCACTGCAGGACTTTCCCTACAACCATGAGGATCAAGGCATTGTGCTCATCTTCAGTGCCCTCTTAGCCACACTTCCAATTATCTCTGTGGGGATCAGATTAGAAGTTCAGAATGGTTCATGTTTAAATTTCTGTGCTGACCTTGAGACCATAATTTGAACTGGAATATATCAGATACACAAGTTTAAATATTGCATTATTTCTCTTATGGGAGAAAATGAAAGGGTAAATAAAGAGAAAAAATGGAAGATAGATATTGAGAACTTGGAAGAATAATGGAGGGGACAAGGAAGGAAGGAAAGGAAATAGAGTTAAAAAAAGAATGGATGGAAACATAGCTTTTGTAAATGGGGAGGTGATGAAGGGTGAAAGGGGAAAGGGGGGAGTGGGAAGAATGAAGAATGAATATATATTGTGTACAAGTACAAATTGCCTTTGATGAATGTAAACATGTATAATAAATATGTGCCAATAAAGAGTCAAAAACATTTTCTGTGCAGACACCCAGGGTACTGGCACAGGGAAGTGAGGATGGTGATTTAATTTCCTGGTTGTGGCAGCGTAGGGTGTATGGGATTCCTCCCTCCTTGCTTTAGTGCTACCATGAAGCTTCCTGCCTGGCACAGCTCACTTAAAATGTCCTGTTCTTCATCCATTCTCTTGTTTTCTTTTATCACCCATGATATGTCCCCCCAAAGTCTTTATATTTGGAAAATTACTGGATCATGGAGGTGCTATAGTCATCCATAGATTAACCCACAGATGAGTTCCTAGCTGGCTGCTATTAGGAGGTGGGGTTGGTGAAAAGCAGGTCACTGGAGTATGAGCGGGAAGTGTTGATCCTTGTGCCTGGCTCTTCTCTTTCTTTTCTGCCTCCTGTTTGGTAATGCGGTGAGCAGCTGTTCTCCACCAGGCCCTTCCATAGTGCCGTTTCAGCCTTGGAGCCAGCCAAACACAGGTGAACCCACTGGATACTGTGGCCAAATAAACCTCTCCTCCTCAGAGTAGCGGGTGTTGGGTATTTAATTATAATGAGAAGAAATGGAGGTGCTGATATATGAGGGAGGAAGCTGGATTTGTGAGAGCACTCTCTCCTCTTGGGCAGTGGAACAGCAAACCTGAATGGTGCACAGAGCCCTCCAGCTACATTGACTTGACTTCTATGCGATGCAATGGCCAGAAAAAGAAGAGAGAAGAAAGCAGAACACAGCAGTCTCTTGCACAACCGCGTCTGCATCCTGCGCCCAACTTCAGCAAAATCTAATAGTATAATTGTTCCCTGTTCCGTTTCACATCCATATTGCAAAATGTGCATCAAAGACTGGGTACCCCGTGTGAAGAATGCCCCTTCCCAGGCCTGGCTCTCCCAATAGTTCACACTATTGTCAGTATTCGCTTTCTACCCCAGCATGGTCTTGCGCCTCCTCAGCTGCTTTTCAGCAATCCACAGTATTTTCCAAGCTTCCTTCTTTAGCCCTGATCTGGCACTTAGAAGGACTACAAGGCTGTGCTTGAATTTGGGGTAGAAGGGCTGATTGTAGGGCCAAGTTGACTTTTCCCCTTTTGTGCTTTTTCCCCGGAACAACCTCGTCATTCCTATTTCCAAAGACTGCTATCTCTATATTTGTCTATATTTGTTTGAACATCTCTAACTCAGATCACTTTCCTGAATTTGAGATCATAAATCTGGCTGCTTCCTGGATATCTCTATTTGAATACTTCATGAGTGCTTCAACTCTTAAATCTCCCAATGCAATTATCATTTCTTTCACACTTCAACTGCTTTTCTTCCAGAATTTTTTATATTGACTGTCCTCTAATTTACCTGAGACAGAAATCTCAGGATTTTGCTGTCACCAAGACATTTTTATCAGTTTCTGCCCATCAGCTCTGCAGGCTGCCTTGCCTGTGTTCAGTAGTCCATAAGCTCTTCCCACCCAGGCTCTCCACTGTATAATCTGTTTCCTGTTTATACTTCTAATCTACTAGCAGAGTGAGCTTCCTCAGTGAGAAATTAAACTGTGTCATTGCTTTGCTTAAGGATGAATAAATGTTTTTCGTTGTCTTTAAAATTACCACTCAGTGTGAGTGATCAAGTCATTCACCACCTGATTGTCACCATCTCTACACTTTGGTGTTCTGTCAGTGGCCTGTGCATTTTATGCCCTAGCTCTATCAATTATTTGTGATTAGAATTGCTTTTACTTTTGCACTAGCTGCTTTCTCTGCCTGGAGTATACTTTTGATCTTCCTTTCCTAGATCCTTTGTTGTACTTTCATCCAGCCAATGCCTACTGCGTCTTCAGGTTTTAAGCTTAAATTCTATTTCCTTTGGTAACTTTTTCCTGACCTCCCCTTAACTTGTTTAGAAATGACCAATATGTGTTCCCACAATATCCCATATTTCTTCTGTCATAAGAATTATCATAATTTATTGCAACAACTTGATAATTTTTAAAAATGTATTTGGTACAGGGCCTCACTATGCAGCTTGGACTCATAGTGATCCTCCTGTTTTCAGCCTCTCCAGTACTGGGATTACAGGTGTGCACCACCATGCCTGGTCTCAGTGGCCAGCTCAGTGCACCCGGGGTTGAGGCTGGTGCAGCATGTGGTGTCAGAGATCAAACCCTGTAACTACTTGATTAAGTTTGAATTTCTTTGTTTTTCTATTAAGTCAGTGTTCTGATATAGTAATTACTCTAGACACAGTGCATAGAATAGCATCTGTATGCAATATAGTTTTGATAAGTAGATTTATGATACTGCGTAGGTGTTTGTGTTAACCCTCATATATGTGTATATTGCATGCATATGTGTATCTGTAGTCATAACATGTAATTTCTGTCTTTCTATCATTCCTAGGTCCTGTGAAATTGTAGAATTATAGGTTCAATGTCAGGCAGACAGCTCTACCACTTACCGTTTACTTAAACTTTCTAAACTGCACTTGTTATAGTGGGAATACTAATACCTATGTCTCTAGGTACTACCACTCCTCAATCTTGTAATTCTCAAAACAGATTCATACACAGGTCACAACATGTAGAAAGTAGTTAACGCAAAATGAGAACCCTGGCAAATCCTTTCCTTAACCTTTATGTAGCTTTGTCTCCCACAGGTGCTACTACTTTCCAGGTAATTTTATACACTGTTCATCTACTTTTTTGATTCTAGCACAGTTTGGAAATAGTGTATAAGGAAAAAGGTTATTGCTATAGACTAGCATGCTGACAGCTTAAAGATATGACAGCTCATATCTTGAAAACAAAAAAGGAGGTAGGAAGATTGCAAAAGGAAAATACAAAATTTCTGAAGCAGGGAGTCAGCAAGCTCTTCAGAACAGAGGCAAAATCTGCTCTCTGAGAAACTGGATGCCTGTCAGGAGAGCAGCGAATGCTCACTGTCAACTCAGGGGGCCATTAAGAAGCAGTTACAAATGTGCTAATTATGCATTTCAATTTTGCATTTAGTAAGTAACTTACTGAGATATGTCACACTCTCCAAGAACTAGGATGGAAACTGGGGATGCAGAAGCAGCTTTTCTGCCCAGGGGTTTATTGCAGGATAGGGTGGGAGCTGGCTAGGTAATGGGCAATTTTGCCATATTGCCAAGGCAGAGATGAGTTTAGGGTGAGGGAGCTCATGGAAAGAATATTGATAAGGTATTTTGAGAAGGCTTTGGTGGAATAGATGTCCAGAATGAGACCAGAATAGCTCCAAGTTGGGGTCATATGATGCATTTCAGGAAGATGGAGGTTGAGGGGCAGTGGTGATACAGAGAAAACATACTGTGTGAAGTTAGTTGGTGGATCTTGCATTAATTCTGATTCTGATAACTACTAGCTGTGTAACTTGAAGCGAGTCAGCTAACTTTCCTACCATTAACCTAAAAAGTGTGCATAAGAGTGCATGTTTCATAATACTGTTTTAAAAATCAAGTATTTGTTATGGCTAAACCTATAAAGTAGCTCATATTATAAAATTGAAGTATTAAGTGCAAGAATACATGTGACTACCAGGTAGTGTAGCTCCTGCCTTATAGTGAGCCCTCTGTGAATGATGGTTTTCTACTACATTGCTATGTTGTTTTGGAATTTGTGTTCCAGTCCATCAGAAGCTTCTATAACAATTGGCCCCATCTAGTCCCTCCCACTTCTCTCTCCTTCAGAGTTGTTTTATGCTTCTATCTCTCTTCTCTCATTTACAAGGATAGTTTGCTCAGTCAAGATTTTTGTTTTGTGGATGGTTATACTTTTACATCTGTTTTCTTTTTCATTTACTGTTTCCTTTCAGGTGAAATAGGCCTTGGGAAATTAGGTGTTAAAGCTTTGAGTGTTTGCGCGCTAGTAATACAAAAGGCCAAGCTTTTGCTGTGGTGTTGCAAAACTTGGCTCAAGATCTAAAATTGTGGAAGGATTTTTTTTTCGGCTTTGTAATGGATTTGTTTGTCAGTTGGCCAAAAGCGTAATTAGGAAATATCCAGATTCTTTTGTTTTATGATTAGATTTTATTTATTTATTTTCACTTTTTAATTGGTTATAGAGATGAATGGCTTTCATTTTGGCAGATTAATACATGCACATGACATACTTTGATCATCTTTATTTCTATCAGTCTTTGTCCCTCCCTTGCTTCATATTTTTTCAGAGGAATGTTCAATGCATATAATATATTTCATTCACATCCAGTACCCCTAGGTAATATGCTGATCCTTAGTTATATTTGACACACTACTTTATTTAGATATTTGTTTCTCTTCAAATAATTTCAAAGATTACATCCTAATATGGGTTAAAATTATTTTCTTGATAACTCTGTGCCCTTTTGCACCAGACTACTATTTCTGTGTTGCTAAGAGATTAATCAGTGCAAATAACTTAATCAACACTGGGAGCAACAGAGGTCTTAACACAATGGAGAAACTGGCTTGCACAAAATCCAGGAAAGGCTGAAAAACAGACCCATGTGATCCTGCCACTGCAGCCCTATTGAAGATTGTCTTAGGTGGAGATCAAATGCCAAGGACACAGGAAAGCAGCAGCTGCTAAGGTTGGAATACCTGCATCCCTTCTAAAGCCCTCAAAAAATAGGAGTAGCAGCTTTATAAAAGGGCTGGAGGAGGCCTGAGTAGCTAGGCCTGCCTTGACCTTCTATCTCATCTTTCATGGAAGGACACAATGTCTGTCTTCCTGGAGTGTGTGATAACAGGGGTACCACCTAGGAAATGCAAACTACACTCTAACCATACACTGAACCTGCCAGCACCTTGACTTTGAGCTTCCTGGCCTCCAGAACCATGAGAAATGTATTTCTTTGGTTTTAAATTACCCAGCCTCAGGAGGAACAAGTTCGTGATGCCAATATGCTTATGACCTGGTAATGGAAACAAGCAAAGAAATCCTGATGAGAAAGATGCTGTACTGATGTAGTTTTCCTCAAAGGGCTTGAGGGATGCATAAAATGGAGCAAGTAACTGCCTGGGTGGGAGAGGGGCAAATGGTGCTGCTGAAAACAATGTAAGACAGTATTTTTCACTAGATAACAGTCTTCACCAAATGACTAGGTGCAAGGAATAAAAATACTTTTGACGGCTAGTGAAGCAGGATTTTTAAAAAGTCATATTCATTAAAAGATGCTAATGGGTGCAGAGTGAGGACCTCAACCCAGGTTTCTGCCAGATGCTCTATCTTTCCACCACATAATGCAGTGCTTAATTATATAAGCTATTAGAAGAACACATACTTATTTAAAGAGCTGGACCAACATTTGAACCGTTGTAAGCAACAGAAGTGGAGATGTTCCTCCCTCAAGGTTTATGACTCATCTTCTTTGCCACCTCTTCTTCTTGGCGCTGCTCTGACCATTCTGATTGCACAAGAGTCCTGCGGTGTGCCTGCAGCTGTGGGAGTATAGATAAGGAAAGAACATGGGAGAGAACTTTGGTCTTTGGTCCCTGGAGTGATGGAAGAGTGGCTGAGTGGAGAGGTAGAAAGGGGAGTAATGGGTGGTGGGAAGCAGCCACTGCTGCCAGACTAGGTTTGAAGTGGTTGGTTTCTACCTGCCTTCCCATCGTTGCACCCTTTTCCAGCTCAGAACTTCTTTGTTCCTTTTATGTGCACCAACAAACAGGGCTGAAATCCTGCAAGTAGTTAGTAGCTGTGATAATTAAGTTTGGTTGTCAACTTGCCTACATTGAGAGCCTCCTAGAGAATCGGTGAGGCACACTTCTCCATATGTCTGTGTGGATGTTTCTATGGAAGACTGGCTTGTGGGTCCATGAGTTCAGGGAGGGAACACCCACCCTGGTATGAGCAGCACCATCCAATTGACTTGGGGCCTGGATGAAACAGACAAGCAGAAATGGAAGGAAACAGACTAGCCCATGCCCCTTTTCTTCCTGAGCAGCTGCATTTTCTGACTCCTGATGCCCAAGATATCAAACTTGATATTCTTGGGCCTGTAGACAGAAAACCTGGACTATGTCATTGACCTGGTTTCCCATTCTGAGATTTTCAACTCTTTGCACTGAGCAGCTTCTGATTTGTTGGCTCTCTACCCAACACATGACCATTAAGGGACTGTTCAGCTCTGATCATGTGAGCCAACCCAATAAATCTCTGCTTATAGTTAGAGTTGTTAGTACATGCAGCCTTAATGGCACTGAAAGGGGGTCTTTTGTTGTCAGGAAAGAGACACATCCTGGAAGAATGCAGGCTCTTCAAAGCGTGCCATTGTTAGATATACAGATCTAGATCTCTACTGGTCTGACCTTGAAAGTGCTGCCAGAAAAGACCCTTCAGGTAGAGATGAGTGTGTGACTTACCATAATAGTACTTCATGCCGGAAGATCACTGAGATAACAATCAGAGAGACACAGATGAATCATAGCTTGCAACTCTCAGTAGCTTTCTCAGAAGAGTGCGGTAGCACCATTGAGCTGTGGTTGCTTAAAGTTAACTAAAATGAAGGAAAATTAAAAATTCTGTTCCAGACCTGGCCAAATAGTTGAGCAGATGAAAGGATCTTCAGGCAGGTGCAGCAGCCAAGGTTTCGATCCCAGAGCCTGCTGTGCTGCTCCCCCCCACCGCCCCCCAGGCATGCAGAGACAGCAATTGACACTGGGCATGGTGGCACATGCCTGTAATCCCATCCCTTGGGAGGCTGTAGACAGGTGGATCACTACGAGTCTGATCTAGTAGTGAGATCTTAAACACCCTGTAGGCCCTTCCCTAAAAATTAAAAAAAAAAAAAATCCTGTTCAAGGTCACACTACTTGCATTTCTTGTCAATTGTTGTGGGAAAGGATTATAGGCAGTATGTCTTATTTCCTTTTTTCATTGTTGAGGCAAAATACTCTACATCCAAAGTTAAGGAAGGAAAGATATATATATATATATATATATATGTATATTATATATATATTATATATATATCTTATATGTATATTATATATATTATATATATTATATATATATATGTTATATATATATATATAATCTTTCTTTACCAAATTCTTTATGTTTTCTTTTTCTTTTTTTTTTTTTTAGGGAAGGGTCTACAGTGTGTTTAGGG
>PVKN010015158.1:0-18671 GCA_004027915.1 Capromys pilorides
ATGACATATCATGTATAATAAGTGATGCAATGAAAATTTGGCCTGATTAAGCATGACACAGATATGTAAATTAAGCCACAGAAGAGCAACAAATCTTTATCAGTGCCTTGCCATGACACTAATCACTAATTGATGCCCACATTATTCAGTCTTTTACAGCTAACCTCTATTCATTCTAGTTGCATTTCCATCCATTGCATTTTTTTTCTTAATTTCATTATATTAATGGTGATTAGGAGTTGATTTGAGATTTAAAAGAAGTGTAATTGGCCTCTTCAGACTTGTTCCTCTTTCCCTTTGTTATTTCCTCATGGTCTTGATCCTCTTAGCCCTGCTTTACCAATCCTGGGTTCTGTAAAGAGTGCCTTTGCTCTCCAGGCTTGGACAGCGCTGACCACTATCTCCTCCCCTTACACAGGGCTCAACTAAGCAGAGAAGCTCCTGCTTAAGCCCATGTTCTATCCTATGTGGTATTTCAAGCCTAGTACTGCCAAGAAATTCTAAAAAGAGAAAAAAGACAGAAAGCTTTCGATTTAGGTCCTAGAAGTTTTATCTCTTCAGGGGACTATGAAGAGAGGTACACGCTTATACCAAGCTCCTTTCTTATTACTCAAAGAGGTCCAAAATCTTGTGAAAACAATGAAGCATCGTCTAGTTAATTAAGTTGCCTTTTTGTACCATGAATGGATTTTGTCAGGGTCAGTAAATACTCTGTACAAAATGGTAGACTTTTTTACATGAGGAAAGCAAATCTCTATTTTAAGATAAGATTAAGAAAACATTTAATTTGTTATCATGAAATACTTTAATAAATTACTAGAATCATGATAAATTGTGCTCATACTTAACTGAATAATATTCATCATTTTAATTTTATTTTTACTGTTTACTTCTGCGTGAAAATAACAGTGGCAACCAGGCATGGTGGCTCACACATGTAATCCCAGCACGTGGGTGGCTGAGGCAGGAGGATCAATGTGAATATGAGACCAGCCTGGGCTACAAAAATGAGCTCAAGGCCAGCCTGAGCTGCATAGTGATCCTGTCTCAAAAAAAAGAAAAAAGAAAGTTAGTGGCAAAAATTACACATTTTTACACAGAAACTTAGAAATCTAACCATATACAAAATGCAGCAGGTCAACTCTATGGCATGTTTTCTTGTCTCTTATTCTTTTTTATTATCCTTTTTTAAACAAACATTTACTTGAGAGAGAGTATAGCAATAATTGGTATGACATTAGAAACAGTGTGCATATAGAAAACCAAAATTATAGGCGTTCCAAGCATGGTTTTAGTATTACACATTGCTATCCTCAGTGTAGTTGTTCAGTTCACATATACCAACATGTAGACTTAGTCAGAGTGAGAATTCTATCAATTAACTGCTAATTTCAAAAACCTGTTGGAGAGTCTTAGGATCGTTGTCTTAACCATCTTGTGTGCATAAATGCATAATTTTGCTCCTTCCATGTTTTCTAACTTTTCTCTTTGCTTGCTCTTCATTACTTAACCCTTAAGTTCTCACTTTCCATTTAACTGTACTGTGTCAGAAAGACAGTGGTGTTAAGCTCAAGTGCCTATGTTATAGCGTAATAATATCACTATGCTTCTGTTCTGGAGGGTTAAAAACTTAAGTTTCCAGACCAAAAAAATTAGAGAAAAAGAAGAGTTATAAGCCTAGTCAATATTTGGGCCTAGCACCTCTAGGTCAGTGAGGACTCAGGTCATAAGAGAACCTGTACAGCAACATCCTATAAATCAGTTGTGTTGCAAATTTTCTGTTCAAGGAGATAATGGAGCCACAGAGGAAAGGGATCAATGATCTATAGTGCACCTAAGGAAAGTCACTAGAGAGTGACTCTAGGTGTACTCATGTTTGTACTAACATTCTCTCAGGCTTTCACAAAAAACAAATTGGTCATGCAACAGCCATGATTCACCAGATGGCTGACACTGACAAAAGTTCCTCAAAATTCTGTACATAGTTTCAGGGTAAATCCTGAGGGGATTTGACAGACCTTGCCAGATACAAAAGTTATATTTTTGTTATCTAGGTCTTGCTTTATCATGATCTTAACCATTCAGCAGAAAATTTCAACCATGAGATATAAAAAGTAAAGTCATATTAATATTCTGAACTATAAAAGCTTCTGACACTGGCAGTCCTGCTGATAACCCACTACTGCTATGATCTATTGGACTATACTTACAGCTACTTTCTCTTAGTTCAATGAAAAGAAAAATTTGTACTAATAGGGTTTAGAAAGTTATCCTACCTGCATTTGTACTCTCAATAACTACATGAAGACAACAATATGCATAGTATTAATTATTGTGGCTGTTCTACTAATCTGTTTTGAAACTGTCTCATTATTTTCTTCTCATTAAAAATAATAAAAGTCCAAGACCCTGGGACCAGCATGTGTGAAGGTAATCTCAGCCTGCGACCTCACGCCACTGGAAATTCTTCTGCATCAGAACCCGAACAGCATGTGTGTAGGTAGGAACTCTTGGCCTGCACCCCCACGCCACCAGAATTTCTTCCCATCGGAGAGCCTGGGACTGGTGTTCATGTAGGTAGGAAATCTTGGCCTATGCCCCTGTGCAACCAGAACTATTCTCCACACAGAACCCAGCCCTGAAATCTGTTAGGGAATTCTCCAGCAAAATTCTCTGCAGAGAGATTGGGAGTCAGAGCCTACCAGCTAATTCGGTAACTGAACATCTTACAAGAGGTGCATAGCAGATTCACTTCCATGATCTGCAGCAGGAAGAAGCTGAGAACAGCAGTCAGACCCAGCCAGGCACATCTGGACATGATCAAACTTGATAATTCCAGACCTGAATTTCAGTAGGCACTAACTCCATAAGTTCACAAAAGTTCTGCACCAAAGGTCAGAGGACAGTGCTATACAAAATGATGAAGAGAAAGAGCTAGATGCAACTTCAGGCCCTGAGCCCACCAAGAACAAATGCAACAGACACTGACATAGAAGAAAACGGGAATCACACAACTGAAATCTCTGAATTAATAGAATCTGAAGTAAAAAACACAAATATAGAAAGGTAGGGAGGAGATCAGATCAGAAATAATCTCTGAAATAAAAAGGAAATTATTGCTATAATGAAATACTTAATAAATGCTTCTAAAGAAGACATTGATAAAAAATAGAAAAATGATGGAACCCTTGAATGAGCAATATAGGAAAGAAATAGGTCACATGAAGCAGTTTCAAAGAGATATGCAGGAAAATATAATCTCAATCACAAGCTGGCAACACTGTATGAATGAAAGTGAAGATAAGGTCTCAGATCTTGAAGACACAGTTGCAGCTAGGGAAAAGGTAAAAAGAATCTCTTAAAAACAACTAGGATGCAGGAAAAAATAACTCAATATATGCAAGAGGATACAAACATGAACAACTCTGAGACAAGTAGGCATCAATGAGAAAAAAGGAGTCAATACAAATGATATAAAAAGAATATGGGCAGAAGGGATAACACACAACTTCCCAAATATGAGAAAATAGTCTGGCATTCAGCTAACTAAATCATACAGAACTCCAAATAACGTGAACTAAATTGAAAACACACTGAGACATATAATAGTCAGGATCCAAGAAATTCAGCAGACAATATTATACTAAGACCTGCTAGAGAAAAGAAATAGATCACATTTAAAGGAAAACACAGATAACAGATTTATCTGCACAAACCATAAAATCAAGAACATGGAGCAGAGTGTTTCAAGTCCTCCATGAAAACAAATTCCAGCCCAGACTACTTTACCCCACAAAACTCTCCTTCAAGTATGAGGGAAAAGTGAAATACTTCCATGGCAAAGAACAACAAAAGAGTTTCATGATGTCAAAGCCAACACTACAGAGATTACTATAAAATATTTTAGAGAGGGACCAAGATGACCTGAACTCCAGTAAAAAGAACAGAAAGGACTGACCAAATAGGGCAATCAATTAAACACAGGAGAAAAAGGAGTAAGCAACAGTAGATTAAAAGAATGTTAAATGTTGGTCGGTATATTTTAATTACACAAATCAATGTAAATAGACTTAATTCTCCAATTAAAATAAATAGAGTGGCACAGTGGATTAGGAAGCAAAACTCAACAATAAGCTGTACACAAGAAACACACTTAACTCATAAAAAAATTTATAGGTTGAAAGTCAATTGATGGAAAACAATATTACATGCCCAGCACCACAAAAAAAAAAAAAAAAAAAAAGCTGGCCTAGCAATCCTGTTTGCAGAAAGTCCAAACTTCAAACCAAGATTGATGAAATAATATGAAGAAGGAAACTACATACTGTTTAGTTGAAAAATTCAACACATACAGGTAACACTCATAAATAGGTATACACCTAACATCAGTGTACCCAGCTCTATAAGACAAATCTTAATGGACATGAAAAATATAATATCCAATACCCCAATCTTAACAGTAGAGGTTAACTCTCTGTTATTACAAAAAAATAGATAAAGCAGATAAAAAAATAGCAAAGAAGTAGCAGATATGAACCAGAACTTGGAACAAGAGGACTTAGTGAACATACACAGAGTGTTCCACCCAACCACTTCTGAATACACATTTTTTTCACTGCACTAGGGACATTTTCTAAAATAAACCACATACTAGTCCATAGATCATGCTTAAGTACTTGCAAGAAAACAGAAATTATCCCGTGTGTTTTATCTGACCACAGTGCAATGAAAACTGGAAGTTAATGACAAAAGAATCTACAAGAACACCAGAAAAACATGGAAATTAAATAGCAAGTTCCGCAGCAACCAGTGGGTTGCAGATGAAACTAAACAAGAAATAAAGCAATATCTAAAATTTAATGAAAATTCAAGCACAACCTACCAGAATTTATGGGATGCAATGAAAGCAGTTCTTAGAGGGATATTTATAGCTGTAAACTAACACATTAAGAAAACAAAAGACACTCTAATGCTGCACCTAAATCATCTAGAAAAAGAAGACCAAACCAAACCCAAAGCCCAAAAATGGGAGGAAATTATAAAGCTTAGAGTAGAAATTGATTCAATCGAGACAAAGAAAACAATACAAAGAATTAATTAATCAAAATGCTGGTTCTTTGAATGATTAAATAAAATTGAAGAGCTGCTGGCTAAGTTGTTCAAAAAGAGGAAAGAAAAGACGCAAATTCAAGCAATAAGGAATGAAAAGGATAACATTACCACCGAGCCAGTGGAGATTCATAAGATCATTAATAACTACTTTCAGAATTTTTACTCTCACAGAACTGAAGAGACAGATGAAATGGACACATTCCTAGAAAGATACTATTTAACAAAACTGAATCAAAAAGATGTGAGAACTCTCAACAACTCAGTAACAACCAATGAAATACAAAATGTAATAATAAAAAAAAAAAAAAACTACCAAAAAAGATAATTCCAAGTCCTTATGGACTCACAGCTGAATTTTACAAGAAATTTACAGAAGATGTAACCTCAATACTTATTAAACTCTTCAATGAAATTGATAGGGAAGCAAAATCATTCTTGGTGGCAAGTATTATATTAATCCCAAAACTGGAGAAAAATGCAACTAAAAAAGTGAACTACAGGCCAGTCTATCTCATCAACATAGATTCAAAAATGCTCAATGAAATCCTAGCTAATAGAATGCAACAAATCATTAAGAAGATTATACCTCATGACCAGATAGGATTCATCCTAGGAATGCAAGGATGGTTCAATATACACAAATCTATAAATGTAAAATACAATATCAATAGAGCCAAATCCAAAATCACATAATCATCTCAATTGATGCAGAAAAGTCTTTTGACAAAGTCCAACACTCATTCATGTTCAAAGTCCTACAGAGAATTGAAACAGATGGCCTCTACCTCAATCTGATAAAAGCCATCTATGACAATCCAAAGGCTAATGTACTTCTAAACGGGGAAACACTGAAGTACTTTACTCTCAGATCTGGTACAAGGATGTCCTGTATCACCACTTCATTCAACATAGTTAAGTAAACATTAGCTACAGCCATTAGACAAGAGAGAGAAATAAAAGGAATAAGAATACATAAAGAAGTTAAACTATCATTATTTTCAGATGACATGATAATCTACTTGGAGGACCCAAAAAATTCCACCAAGAATCTACTACAGTTAATATGAAAAGTCAGGAGCATAGCAGGATACAAAGTTAACACCCAAAAGTCAATAGCATTTCTCTACAAAGATAACACACACGGAGAGAGATATTAGAGAAACAATACCTTTTACAATAGCACCACATAAAATGAAACTCTTATGAATTTATCTAACTAAAGAAGCAAAAGATCTATTCAATGAAATCTACAGTACTCTCAAAAAAGTGATTGTAGAGGATTTCAGAAAATGGGAGGATAATCCTTGTTCCTGGATAGGAAGAACCAATACTGTAAAGATGGCCACACTCCAAAAAATTTTACACAGATTTAATACAATCCCTAGCAAAATCATATCAACATACATCACAAACCAAGAGACATCATTCTTAAAAATTATTTAGAACTGAAAAATACCACGAATTTCAAAGAAAATCCTGGACAATAAAGATAAGGCAGAAAGAATTGCAATTCCTGACTTAAAATTATACTACAAAGCCATAGTGATAAAATCAGCATGGTAATGGTAAAAAAAAAAAATAGACTCGAGGATCAATGGTATAGATTAAAAGAAGCAGAAGCAAATACAAACACATTCAGCCACCTTATCTGTGACAAAGAAGCCAAACATGTTTACTGGAAGAAAGATAGCATCTTTAACCAATGGTGCTGGAAAAACTGGCTCTCTACATGCTGAAAACTAAAACTTGACCCAGGTCTATCACCATGCACTAAACTAAAGTCAAAATGGATTAATGATCTAAATATTAAAATAAAAACACTAAATCTCCTGAAACAGAAAGTAGGAGGAAATATCGAAGACATCTGGTTTGGCAAACAGCTCATGGACAAAAATCAAAATGCATGTTTAACGCTTGGAATTATTAACAAGTTGGACATCCTCATGCTGAGAAGTTTTATTCACATCAAAAGAAAATACCAACAGAATGAAAAGAACACACAAATTTTGAAAAATATTTAACTAATAAGTATTCAGACACAGGTTTTCTATCTAGAACTTATAAAGAACTAAAAAACGTGAGGGTCCCAAAATTCAAAGACTCAATTCGGCATGGGCATTTGAGAAGAACACACATTTCTCAGAGGAAGAAATACTAGAAGCTTATAAACACATGAAGAAATGCTCCACATCACTAGCCATCTGTGAAATGCAATTAGAACAACACTTAGATACCATTTCACCCCAGAAAGAATGGCTATTATAAAGAAATCAAACAACAACAAATGTTGGACAGGCTTGGGGGAAAAAGGAGCACTTCTCCACTGTTGGTGGGAATGCAGACTGGTGCAACCGTTATGGAGAGCAGTGTGGATACTCCTTAAAAAACTAGGACTGAAAGTGCCATGCAATCCAGCTATCCCCCTACTGGGAATTTTCCCAGAAGAACTGAAAACATCATATCAAAGTTATGTTTGTGCTACTGTGTTTATAGCAGCACAATTTGTGAAAGCCAAATCAAGTAAATAACCAAAATTCCCATTACCAGAAGAATGGTTGAAAAAACATGGGGTGTTTTTATTCAATTGAATATTACTCAGCTATAAAGAATGATAAATTAGAAGCCTTCATATATAAGTGGATGCATCTTCAGTATATATTCATAAGTCAAATAAACCAGACCTACATGTGTAAATATCATATATTCTCCCTAGTGTAAGAACTCAAAAGTAGAAATAAAGATGGAAAGGCATAATACAGCTAAATGGAAATCAAGAACTTTAAACAATGAAGAGACAGCTAGCAGAAAAATTCAGAAATATGACAGGGGCAAAACCATATATTTATATACAAAGGATGAATTATGTTCCAAAGAATGTTCCAAAGAATCTCCAACATATTTTTGACACTGAGGATAGCAATGTGTAATAGTAAGCCCATGCTTGGATTGCCTAGTATTCTGGTCTTTTAAATGTGAACTTCTTCTAATATCATTTCTATAATTTCTATGTTCTCTCTCAAGTATATGTTTGTTTAAAAAAATCAAAAAAGTTTAATAAAGTAGAATAAGAGACAAGGAAAAATGACATATGTTTCACCTGCTATGATTTTTTATATGGTTAGATTTCTAAATTTCTAAAAAATGTACAATGTTTTATCACATTCAATAAGGCTTTAATAGAATATCAGTGATTGATGGAAAATCCCAGCTCCATGTCAAGTCAAAGGCATTTGATAGCCAGAAAGAAAGTGATGTTAAGTTCAAGCTCCTACGTTATACTCTATTTTTATCACTAATCTTCTGTTCTGTAGGGTTAACAACTTAATCTTGCAGACCAAAAAATTACAGAAAAAGGACTACAAAGATAGCTATTATTTTGGCCCGAGCCCTTCAAACTCAGTGAATACTATGGATATAAGAAAACCTTTACTGTAACATTCTATAACTCAGCGGTGTCCAAAATTTCCTGTTCAAGAAGATCATGGGGCCATAGTGGAAAGTGATCAATAATGTATAGTGTGCCTAAAGAGAATGACCTGAGACATAAAACATTCTCTCAGACTTTTGCAGAGAGCAAAATGGTCAAGCAATGGCCGTGACTCATCCAGATGGCTGACATTGACAAAAGTTATACAAAATGCTGTACATGGTTTCAAAGTAAATCCTGAGGGTATTTGACTGACCTTTTCGGATACAAATATACATGTTTCGTTGTATAGGTCTTGGTTTAACTTGGCCTTCACCATCCAGGAGAAAAGTTTAACCATGAGGCGTAAGAAATAAAGTGAGATACGTATGCCGAGGTGCAAAAGGCTCAAGTCAACAGCATCTGACACTGCCAGTTGTGCTGATAACCCACTCCTACTATTATGGAATATTGGGCTATGCATACAACTACTTTCTCTTAGCTCAATCAGAGAAAATATCTGTACCGTTAGTTTTTAGAAAAATTATCATGTCTGCATCCTGCATTCTGAACAACTACTATGAAGACAACAATATGCATTGTATTAATTATTGTGGCTGTCCTAATAACATATTTTGAAATAAATAAATAAAAGTAGAAAAACAAAAACCAGTGGCACATTTTTCCTTAAACACATGATCAAGGTTTTCTTTTCAAAGTTGATGATACATAGATAGATAGATAGATGATAGATAGATAGACAGATAGATAGATAGATAGATAGACAATAGATAGATAGATAGATAGATAGATAGATAGATAGAGAATAGATAGACAGATATGTACACATAAGAATTTGGCAAATTGTAGTACAGAAAATGAGATTTAGAAATAATTGTGAAACTGGTATTCATTTGTCTAAAGCATGAAAACACACCTGGGTGATTTACCATGCAAACTTTGCTTCACCTCATCTTTAAGAGATGCCTATGCATTCTAAGGTTGTCTCTGTTGTTCCATTTCATACCCTATTTGTTGCAATTGCCATATGCACAGCCTTACAGTGGCTTTTCCTCTTTCCTTCCTGTAGTAATGCACCATTTCTGGGAAGTTATTATGTGACCTGTGTATGGTTGCATATTTAATCTCTACTTGTGTTCATAATAGTTACATCACAGGATCATGTAGGTATTTTATAAACTAATTTCCCCTTCTTTAATTTACCGCATATCTTCTTTAAACCCATCTTGTTTAAACCCATTTTGTAGAAGGTTTCAATTTCTAAATCACAGATGTATAAGTTGTGCTGAGCCTCTGGGGCTGTCCGTGGAATTGCTGTTTTAAAACATAGTTTTAATCACAAAGCTTTTCAGTTTTAAAAGCCTTTATAGATTTATAAAACAATAAAAGTCATCTATACAGTAGATTCAAATTCTTACTGTGGCAATTTGTATCTTTTGTATTCTAGATCTAAATTAAAGGTTCAACATTATCCACTCTCTGTAAATTCTCACATGGGATACAGATATGCCAGGGTTTATAAAGATATTTATCATAAAAAAGATAGCACTCAAAGGAATGGGATCCTGTGTAGGGATGATTGGAACTCTGAGGAACTAGCTTAGCTGAAGGGACTCCAGTACCTCACCCATTCTCCAAAGGGGACTAGAGGGGAGGGCCATGGAACTATGGCTAACTAGCTTGGCAAGAGGAACCCAAGTGCATGGCCCATCACCCTGCATGAAGTAAAGCACTTGGACTTGGCAACTGGCCTCATCAGAGGAGCGAAGATAAATCTACACCAACCAAAGTAAACATTCAGTATGGAAACTCCCAATTTACCATTTGTTTTTGTTATACAACTGTAGATTTTGCTCCTGTGGTCTAAAGTACATAATCAAGAGTTACCAAAATTGGTCAATTTCTAATTTTTTCTGGATATTATTATTATTGCCAATAGTATTACTGTAACTGGTATATCACATCTGTTTTGATTTTTTTTTTTTACTAGGGGAGCACCAAACACACTTTACTAGGCCAAAAACTGCAGCCATACCAAGGCACAACAAGCAGAAACACGTAGTAGTTAAAAGTTAGTATTGCACAGAAATATAGATTTTCTCTTTTGTATCCTTGGCAACAACCATAGCGATATATCATAACTTTCTACAGCAACTGGTAAGGAAACCAATGATACTACCAGTAGTATGGAGTACATTAACCAAAGAATACAGAATGAATTAGGCTACTATAGTGTAAATATACAGGACAGAACTGAAAATTTAGCTCAGTACTAAGCAAGTAAAAGAACTAGGAAATACTTCCCAAAGCACTCACTCAGGTTGTATTACATACTGTTTTAAGTGACAGAACCATGATAAATAAAGTTATTTATAAATACCATAATTTTGCAGTACCTTTTAAATTTGCAATGTAGTTTTCAGGTTTTTCCATGAAGATTCAATTGTACTGAAGTCCTATGTATTACACTTAAATAAATGCAACTATAAGAGTTCACAACAAAGAGATAAATGCTGCCATCCACAGTATTTATAGTTTAACAATAAACTCAATATGAGCAACAACTAGGGGCTGGGAATGTAGCTCAGTAGAATAAGTGCCTGCCTGGTAAGCACAAGGGCCTGAGTTCAATGCCCAGTTCTGAAAAAAAAAAAAAAAAAAAAAAAAAGTCAGTGATGACTGTAGTTATAATGGTCTGTCTGCCTTGGGGCAAATTCTAGTGTCATTTTATTCATGGTTCATAAACTCATTTAACTACTGGTTCTCATTTGGGTAATAATATTGAAAAGGAATAGGATAATAACTTCACCAAAGTTCTACAACTAAGTCAGAGATCAGTGCCAAATGAAAACCAAAATCCCACACTCCATTGGGAAGGTAGGATAGCAGAACAGACACAAACGAAGAATCTCCAACAGGGACAAGATGCCCATGAAGAACAGACTCCTCCTAGAGTGGTCTTGAGAGTATTAATATACCTAGCTACTGTCAGAATTTCTCAAGGATTATAATAGAAATAAAAAGAAAGAGTTCTTTGTGAAGTAGAAAATAACAAGACAAGAAATATAGATTTTCTCTATAGGGCCGCCCACACCCTGGCCCACCCAGAAGAAGTGCATAGAAGAGATTAGAAGTCACATATTAGAGATCTCTCTGAAATGATTGCAATTCACTAAAGAAAAAAATGCAGATGGGTAGGAGGAAATCAGAACAGAAATAATCTCACAGGTAAAAAATGAAATGATAACTATAATGAAAGAATTGCTGAGTATATCTGATGAAGACAATGATAAAAACAGAGGAGCGTAGAAAAATGATGGAAGTCTTGAAAGAACACTATAGCAAAGAAATAGGATGCATGAGACATATTCAAAGAGACATCCAGGTAATTAAAAATTGCACTAAATGCCAGCGTCTTGGTTACTTTTCTCTTGTTTCTGAGACAAAATTCCTGACACCCCAAATTAAGGAAGGAAAAGCTTATTTAGCTCACAGCTTGTAAAGATTTCAGTCCATCCTCAGCTGGCTCCAAGAGAGAATGGAATATGGTAAAGGTCAGTCTTTCAAGGCAGAGGAAAACAGGAAAAATCAAAAGGAGAAGCAGCGGCTGGGGCAGCTAACAAGCTTCTCTCCCCTCCTTACTATACCTGCACAGGGCAGGTATAGTACTCACATCCATAAGCCCAACATTCAATCAAGAATTAATCACAGACACTAGAAGCCACCGCGTGACTGCATGAGGCTTTGGGGAGACAACTACACCCAGTCCATAAGAGCCGGAAAGACAGTTTGAATGAAAGTGAAGATAGACTTTCAGACCTTGAAGACATCACTATAGCTAGTGACAAAGAAAGGAAGTATTTCTTAAAAGTAACAAAGAACAAAGGAATTAATAATTCAACAGCTACACTGTTATGCAAGAATGAACAACAGAAGACTGATAGTTTTCAGTGGAAAAAGAATGAATATAAATGACTTAAGAATATTTGCAGAAAACATTCCATGCATGGGAAAAGAATTTGGAATACAATTAAGTGAGGCATATGTAACTCCAAATAGCATCAACAACAAAAAAAATCTACACTTAGACATGTAATAATCAAGATAAATTCATCATAAGAACAACATATTAAAGCTGTTAGAGAAAAGAAATAGCCATTCCTGGTCCTTATTTCTGTCCAGCAAGTTTATATTTGTAATCTCATTGATAAGTTATGGGTACCCCATTAAGTTAGTCCATATCTACCACACTTAGCGCAAAACACAGCAAGAATAAAGACATCAAAGCACTTTGTAGTTATGGGGAGTCAAGGGATCCTAAGTCCTTGTGATCCTAGCTATCTAGAACAAAAGCTTGAACCTAGTGACAAACCCAGGAAACATTCAGTCATGAAGCAGTGATGGCTTGAGGATGAGTGACTGAGAATGGCAGGAAATAGGTGAGTACAGTGAGCCGCACTAGGTAGGAAACCTGTATTTACCTCTGCAATATGCAGAGAAAAGGATATGCTGAGAGTAATTTGCACTATGCAATTTAGATAGGATGTAATGTTTTGAGGTTAGTGTTTCACCCTGATATGTAATCTTTTAAACTCCAGGCAACTATAACCTCTATCTTGAGGCTGAATTCTAACTGATGGTGTGACATCCTGATTCTTCATGTTGTCTTCACCCAGCACACATTAAAGAACAGCAGGTGGGTGTTTATGAGGAAACATGATTGCCATCTTCAAAGTCTACCACCATCACCTCAACTAGACTGATATACTATGCTTAAAGCCAATTGAAGGGATAAAGAAAAGTCCTAGCCAGCTATTTACCTATGAAAATATGGAAATAAGGTAAGGCACAGCCAAAATAGAGTCAAGCACTCTTCTTTCGAGGAGAGTTGCCCAGGTGGCCCTCCACAGAAACAGATCGGAATAAAGGAGAAGCCATCAGAAGCACAGCAGATTTCTCAACACAAACCGCCAAATCAAGAAGAGATTGGAAGGAACTATTTCAAATCTTGAAAAAAAAATGTAACTTCCAATTCTATTGATATACTCTGCAAAACTATCTTTCAAAATTACTGGAGAAGTAAAATACTTCCAAGACAAAGAACAACTAAAAAATTAATGCACACTAAACCAATGCTGCAAAGAGTACTGAAAGATATTCTAGGAAGATAAAAATGACCACAACTCCAGGTACAATGACAGAAAGAAACCACCAAAGAGGGCAAACAATTAAACATGGAAGAAATAAAATAATGTGACAATAAAATCAAAATAATATGACAAAGATAAACCAGTATATTTATATCCATGAATATAAAAGACCTCCGTTAACCAATTAAAAGATCCAACAATATGCTGTATACAAGAAACACATTTAAATCAAAAGGAAATTCATAGACTAAAACGTTTTTTTAGCATATATAGACATTTTGTTTTATTTTTATTACTTTTAATAAGAAAAAACAATGAGACAAAACACGTTAGCAGTACATCCCCAATTTTTTTTTTTTTTTGTCTTTTTGAGACAGGTTCTCACTATGCAGTTCAGGTTGGCCTTGAGTTCACTTCTGTAGTCCAGGCTGGTCTTGAACTTGCACTGATCCACCCGCTTAAGCCTCCCATGAGCTGGGATTACAGGCGTGAAACACCATGCCTGGCTTTTAATTTTTCTATTCATTATTGGTACAAAAAAATTCTTCTCACTGAATGAAGAGAAAGTAGTTATATACATAGTCCAATATTTCATAATTGTAGTGGGTTATTGGCAGAACTGGCAATGTTGGAAGTTGTTGTTTTATTAGTATGCTCAGCATACTAATCTAGTTTTACTTTTTATGCCTCGTGGTTAAACTTTTCTGCAGGTGGTTAAGGGCAAGTTAAAGCAAGACCTGTAACTTGTAACATGTAACTTTTGTATCTCCCAAGGTCAGTCAAATCCCCTCAGGGCTTACCTTGAAACCATGTACAGTACTTTTTAGAACTGTTGTCACTATCAGCCATCTGGATGTCATGGCCATTGCTTGATCAATTTGCTCTCTGTGAAAGCCTGAAATAATGTATTTTCTCTAGGTAATTCTCCTCAGGCACATTATACATTGTCGATCCCTTTCCTCTGTGGCCTCATAATGTGCTTGAACAGAAAATTTGGGACACCACTGAATTATACGATGCTTCTCACTGACTTCCAAGGGCTAGGGCCAACATATTGGCTGTCCTTGTAGCCCTCTTTTTGGTCTTTAAACTTATATTCATAAACCTCCAGGACAGAAGCTTTGTGATACTATTACTGTATAACATAGGTACTTGAGCTTAACATCATTTTCTGAATATCAAATGTCTTAGAATCAACTTCAAATCAGTATTTTACATCACTATTGATATTCTAATAAATCCCTGCACAATATGATACAACAGTTATACATTTTTACACATAAATTTAGAAGTCTAAGCATTTACAAATTCGTAGCCAGTCAATCCTCATAGGCTAAAACTTAAAGGATGGAAAACAATACCCCGTGCACCAGGAATTCATAAAAAGCAGGGATAGTGGTTCTGTTTGCAGCTAATGTGAACTTCAAACCACAAATGATCAAATGAGATATGGACGGTCTCTATATATTAGTTAGTGAACAACTTCAAGAGGAAGAGATAATAGTCATAAGTATGTATGCACCAAATACAGGAGCACTCAAACATGTAAGAGAAATTGTAAAGAACGTTAACAATCAAATAATTTATTAGCCAATCTTACCAAGGGACCTGAACATGCCTTTATCTCAAAAAGATAGATCAGCTAGACAAAAATAGCAAAAATAAAGCAGAATGGAATCAAACCTTTGAACACATGGACTTTGTAGACATTTACAGAGTGTTCCATACAATACATGAATGCACATTCTTCTCAGGAAAACATGGAACATTATCTACAAAGTATCATGTTTAAGTAAATGCAGGAGAATTGAAATCATTCCACATATATTATCTGACTATAATGTAGTGAAATTGGAAGTTTATGGAAAAAAAAAAACCTATGAAAACCTCATAACACATGGAAATTAAGTAACAACCTCTTCAGCATCCAATGTAGCAAGGATGAAATTAAGCAACAAATTAAACAATACCTACAATTCAATAAAAATTCAAACAGAACTTACTGGACTTGGCAAGATACAATGCAAGCAGTTCTCAGAGGGAAAACGATAGCAGTGAGCTCTCAAAGACAATAGATAAGTAAATAAATAAACAAACAAACACCCTAATGTCTCACTTTAAGTTTCTAGAAGAGCAACTTAAGGCCAAAGCCCAGAAAAGAGACAAAATTACAAATGTCAAAGAAGAAATCAAAGCAATTGAGACAAGTAAAATAGTACAGAGAATTGGTGAATCAAAAAGTTGGTTCTTTGAAAGGTTAAATAAAATTGATTAACCCTGAGTGATTCTCATCAAAAAATCAAAGAAAAAAAAAAAAAGAAAACAGATTCAAGCAATAGGGAATGAAGTATGAATTTACTATAGATCCTTTGGAAATTCAGAAGATCACCAGTACCGCTTTCCGCAATCTTTACTCTCTTAGGCTGGAGAACACAGAAAAAATGGACAGATTCTAAGATAAGTATAAACTATCAAAACTGAATCAAGATTCTTAATCGCTCAATATCAATAGAAGAACTTGCCAACAAAGAAAAGCAAACGTTCTGATGGATTCACAGATGAATTCTACAAGACATTTAGAGAAGATTTAATCCAGAAACACCTCATTCTCTTCAATGAATTTAAAAAGGAAGTCATACTCCCTAGCTCATTTCTGGCGGCAAGTATTACACTGACTGCAAAATCAGAGAATGACCTAATAATAAAGAGCACTATAGTTCAGTCTCACTCATGAACATAGATGAAAAAATATGCAATCAAATATTATTAAATTGAGACTGGGTGCAGTGGCTCATGACTACAATGAAAGCACTTTGGGAGGCTGAAAACAGGAGAATCATGATGAGTCTGATCTATGTCACATAAACCCTGTGTCCCCTGGACTAAACTCATAAAAATATTAGCAAATAGAATGCAGTAAATTATCAGGAAGATTATACAACATGACCAAGTGGATTCATGCCAGGGTCAGAAAGATGGTTCAATATATGCAAATCTATAAGTATAATAGACCACATCAACTGAGCCAAAAACAAACATAAAAACACCTGATCATTTCATTAGACCCAGAAAAAAAGATTCTGATAGGCCAAGACTCATTCAAGATAAAACCCCTACAGAAAACTGGAATAGATGGCCTATACTTCAATCTGATAAAAGTATCTATTCACACACTAATATCATTCTAAATGGAGAAAAACTGAAAGCTTTTCCACTAAAAGCAGGTACAAGACAAGGATGTCCACTATCCCACTTTATTCATTATGGTTCTGGGATCACTAGCCAGAGCCATTAGGTAGGATAGAGAAATAGAAAGAATAAGAATTAGAAAAGAAAAAATTAAGTCATAATTATTCTCAGATGACATCATAATCTACATGAAAGATCTGAAAACTTCCACCAGAGACTACTAAAATTAATAAAAATTAAGCAGCATACTAGGATACAATGTCAATGCCCCCAAATGAATAGCATTCCTCTACACAGCTGTAGATTCACTGAGAGAACAAGTTGCTAAACAGTACCCTTCACAATAGCACATCCAAAAGTATAATGCTTAGAAATTAATCTAAAAAGGAAACAAATATCAATATAATAAAAATTATCATAATCTGAAAAAAGAGATCAAAATGGATTTCAGAAAAAAGAAAGATTCCTTATTCATAGATAGCAAAAACAACATTGTGAAAATGGCTATACTCCTTAAATTTTTATACAAATTAAATAGAATCCTGAACAAAATATCATCAGCATACCTAACAGATCTATAGAAAACACTCTTAAAATTTATTTGGAACCAGAAAAGAACTAGAATAGTAAAAACAATCCTGGCCAATAAAGGCAAGGCAGGAGGCATTACAACTCCTGACTTAAAATTATATGTTAAAGCTACTGTGATAAAAATAGCACGATATGGGAAAAAAGATCAATGAAACAAATTACAAGATTCAGACACAGATAAAAACACATTGTTTGTTTATTTTTGGCTCAACCATGTTAGCCTTGAGAAAGGGACCTAGCATGTTCACTGGAAGAAAGATAACCTCCTAAACAAATGGGCTAGGAAAAAATCTGTCTCTTCATATGCTGAAAACTAAAGCTAGACCTAGATCTATCACCATGCACTAAACTAAAGATAACATGCATTCAGGATCTGAATTTTTAAACAGAAACACTAAATCTACTGAAAGAGAAAGTACGTAGAAATCTTGAAGGCATAGGGCAGGCAGAGTGTTCATGAACAAAAATGACCTGCACAGCAAATACTTTACAGAATCAGTAACCGGGATCTTATATCATCGATAAGTTTCTGCATATTACAATTAATCAACAACAGAGTAAAAAGAAAATTCACAAATTGGAAAAAAAATAACTCTTAACTAACAGTCCCATGGACAAAGGAATGATATCTGGAATATACAGAAAATCTTTTTAAAAAGAAGAAAACAAAAAAGAAAAAAAAATCAGTTTCCCAAAATTCAAAGACCCAATCCAGAAAGTGACATTTGAAATGAAAGCACCCTTTCAAGGGAGAAATGAAAAATACATGAAATTCATGTAGAAGTGTTCAATAGCATTGGTCATTCAAGAAATGCAAATTAAAACAACACAGAGATGCTATCTCAGCCCAGAAAGAATGAATGAAACAAACAAATCAGCTATTAACAACTGGTGTAGAGACTGTGGAGGAAAAGGAACCCTTCTTCACTGTTGATGAGAGTGCAGACTGGTGCAACTACTGTGGAAATCAGTGTGAGGATCCCTCAAAAGATTAGAATTAGAATTCCCATTTATCCTTACTATCCCCCTCTGGATATATTTTCCAGAACTGAAAGCTTCATGACAATTAATATATTTGTACCCATGTTTATAGTAGCACAATTTGTCATACCTAAGTCTTGGGATAAACCCAAATCCCCATCAACTGAGAAATTATTAAAAATGTGGTCTTTTTATACAATTAAATACTAATCATCCACAAA
>PVKN010015159.1:0-18672 GCA_004027915.1 Capromys pilorides
TCATTTTATTTGGAGAGTAGTTCACTTTCCGTCCCCACATATTTTTTTTTTTTTTTTTTTTTTTTATTGGGGATAGAACTCAGGACCTTGCACTTGCCAGGCAAGCACTTATGCCACTGAGATATCGCCCCAGCCCATTGTCCCCTTTTAAACAGAGTCCACTAGAGTGTGTAGATGATGGTCAAAGGCCATCTCAGGCTTCATTTCTTCCAGGACCTTCTCCTTTGGTCTGGGTGTTGTTTGAAGGTCCTCACTCTGCCTTTGGACCTCTCTCTCTGCCCCGTCTCTGCACAGAAGAGCTGTAAAATTCTCTCAATTTATGACACTCAGTGACTTCAGTAAAGTATGGCATGGGGGATACACAGTACTGACACCATACAGGGCTAGCAGGAAACTCAGTTCCCCTACATCCACATGAACCTGTGTTGTGATTTCTGCTTGTGAGCATGTTTAGTGATCCTTGTAGAATCTTCAAATATTCCAAAATTATAAAATGTTCAAAGTCAGTGGTCAAAATCTTTGGTAACCTTGGCTCTCAGTTATGTCTGGCATGAGCAGTACAGTGTGGATTCCTCCCAATTTTTGAATGCAGAAATTAAAATGTTACTATTTGCCAATGGTACTGTACTCTATTTAGATGAAGGCTGTTCTTACTCTTGGTATGATGCATATTGGATCTTTTGTAGGACCAGGAATGTCGTGCTTTAAACACCTTTTATTTTACCACAATGAGAAGTAGATAGGAGGAGCCTTGTAACCAGACAGAGGGAGAGACTGATGGTGGATAGGACCTTGTGTGTGCTATATTCTTTGGGAGGTAGAGTCACATTCCACACCCTTTGCAATGAGTTTTTGTGACCAGTTGTTTATAGATGAGGGGAGGACCCAATGCCAGAGCACAGCTGAGAGTCCAGGTCAGCATGGCTCAAACTCCAACTCTGTCCATTTTGGTTCCCTGATTGTAGAAGGACACGTTGTCTTCCTCCAGTTCCCTGGCCTCTTTGCCATCCCCTGCCTGAAGGCCTTAGCGCTAGTGGGTTTCTCCTAGATGTTTTTCCTACTCATGTCTGTGTGGTTCGTTCCTGTTCTGGTTGTCTTGAGATCTAACCCATCTTTCAGAGCCCTACTCCCTCATCTGTCCCTGCCCGTCCTCCCTGCCTGTGTCCACTGTGCTGCATTCATGTGTTCCTAAGCTCCTTGTCCATATCCTCCATAGAATGAATACCCCCCAAACAGAGGCTTTGCTTGTCACCACCATAGGGTAAGAACTGACAGTCCCTATGTCATCCTAAATCCCTCCAGCCCCTGAATCCCACACCACCTGCTTTATTAGCCCTTACTTTTACCTGCAGCAAGTGCTGAAAGGTTTTATGCATCATTTGGGGAAAACTTTAAGGAAAATGGAGGAGAACCAGGAAGATGATCTTCTTTTCCCACTGACGATCTTCTCCCACTGAGGTGGGAGCCACCTCCCAGATAGAAAGATGGAAAGAAAGTCACCTAGGATTAGGTTACACTGGGAAGAGGCTGCAGTGAAGAGCAGCCCCTACTCAAGGTACATGATGTGTTTGAAAGGGGAGGCTCCAGGCTGCTGCAACACTGCCAGCTTTCTCAGACGCCTGGGTAAGAAAGGAAGGAAGCCGTGGTTTCTTCTGTGGTTTTTTTCACCCCAATGGGTTAATCTTGCACTGCCCGCAATGGCTTTCTGGGTTTCCTAAGGTTTCAACACCCGTGCGAGCACCGAGCTGGGCTATAAGCAGTCACCAAGAGCACCACAGCCTGAAGTTCCTTTGGCCGAAGCAACCCCAGACCCTGTCCCCACATCTTCCATAAGTCTATAGTTTGTGATTGTGTCATTGGTCTGCAGCAAAATCCTAGGGATTTTGGACACTAATTCAATCTTAGAACTTCAGACAAAACTACATTGGAACACTGGAAGGAATTAACAGTTACGGGAAGTCTTGGCAGAACTGCTCCTGAGGCATGGAATAGCATTCTCCCCCTTTCTCCTCCTCTCCTGTCCCTCCCCCCACTTTCTTTCTCTGTTTCTCTCTTTCTCTCCCCTTCCCATTCTCCTTGTGGCTCTAATTAAATTGCTGTCCTCCATGGGGTGAATTATCCGCCATTGGTAGAATTTTGCATTCATAAAACACAGCCTCCCTAAAACTGCTTATGATGTGTAATAGGGTTCACCCAGAAGCTAGGATGGAGGCCCATAACTCCAGTTCCCACTTCTCATTAAATGAGTTTTTATAAGTCTTGTGTTTTCAGCTCAAGTATTTAGGAGCACTAGCTGGATTCCATGTCAGGCTGTAATGCATGCAATGCTTTGCTACTTACCTTTGGCTCAGCACAAGAAGTTTTCTCATCCAGTGTTCCCTCACAACCTCACTGTAGTGACACAGCTGCCTTTGTGTCTAGCCAGTGCACTCTATGAGCTCTCACAACCTTTTCCTTCAGTTTCTTTCCAAATAGTAAAATCTTTGCATCTTCCCTAAATGTAACACAAATCTTAAAAAATGTAGCTTTTATGATTGTTGCTAAGTCTCTTTACAAGGATTGCTAAAATTCATTGCTTTTGTTCATGAAGACTAAGGAAGGCAGAGAAACATATTGCAATCCCTCAAATAAAGCAAATATTCCATTATTTTGGAAGACGCTCAGAAGCTTGAAAATTTTTCCTGAGCTCTCCCAGTCTTTTCTCTGCCAGGGCTTGGTCTGATTTCATTCCCCACTCTGTGCTCTGCGAGGATCGCTCATCCCCTCCCCTCTACTGAAACACAACTCTCAAAGGTCATCAGTGACAGCCTCATCACAAATCCAGTGGCCATATCTCAGATTTCGTTCCTGATGGCTCAGCACCATCTGACTCTTTGGACTCTTCCTCTCCCTGAAATGCTCTCTTGGCAGCTCCTTCCCATTGTATCTGTCTCTCTTCTGCCCTCTCACCCTCCTGCTTTTGCAAAAAAGCAGAGCATGGGCTAACTGTAACATTAAGCTGATCATCCCTGTGTGCCTCCATTTCCTCATCTGTAAAATTGGGAGAGGAGGAGTTAACTGTCACCTTCGACTGTTGTGACTTCCTGTTTAGATGCCCCTGTATCTTCCCAATAAACCCAACCCCTCCTCATGGTGAGGGCCCCTAAGATGGAGTTCCTCTTAGTCCCGTGTCCCTTCCCAGTGTGTGCTGACTTCTGAGCTTTCATCCATACAGTCCCCACAGGTCCCCAGTCCCTTCCCACTTGGCCCCTTCTTCTCTGGCTGGACGGCAAAGGATTGTAACCTAAACCACCCTCACTGGTGCAAAGAGCCCAACCAAATTACTCAGGGACTACAGCTGGCATATATGCTTTGAAAATATCTCCAGAATTTAGTACTATACTTCACACATAGTATAAATTTTAACTCATATTTGGGAAAGGAATGTATATTTTTATGTCATTAATCAGAGCCATATCACATAGCCAGTTCTTGCCACTGGTGAGTTTGAGAATTCAAGTACTTTACCTCCTAGGCCATAGCATACGGGGATATAAGGAACAAAGGAATTGACATGGGGATTGTGAGATAAGCCAACATATTCATAACAGAAGAACATGGCCTTTCTGCAGAATCGTAAGGTGTTGGAGAGACAGCTCAGAAAAGAAGTATGGTGGCCCAGCAGCAGGAGTGCCCTGGACACCAGGCCCACAGTGCTGCCATACCCTGGGATCTCTCCTCCCAGTACAGTGAGACTTGTGCACCCTTGTGAAGTATCCCACAGCTTTTGGGAAGCCCAGGTCACATTTCCATGCTGTGACTACATAACAGGCCTCCTCTCCTGGGGCTTCCAGAGTGGAGGGCAGGGCAAATTGACAGCCACCTACCTTGACACTCCTCCAAAAGGAGGGGTGCTCCAAATGACAAATGGTTATCATCTCCCAGTGTTACAGATGGGGTCACTGGGCCCTGGAAGGAAATAAGGGCTCTGTCGGTGGTCTGAAGAAGGAAGGGCTGATCCCTGGGAGGAAGCTACACTCACAGTCTTTCCTGGCAGTCCGCAGGGTAAAGGGATGGTCTTGAGGCAGCCTTCCCTCCCAGAGTCCATGGAACATCTCATGGTCTCCCCTGCCACTCTCCCTCTTTCTTAGGGGGAGAGGTGTCTCCTTGCACCATCCTATTCAGAGTACCTCTCGAAGTATGCTGTGAAAATGCCCATTGGTGAGTAGTTCTGCCTTTTAATAAAGAACAGCTAGCACAGCTCCCCCAAACTTATGAAAAGCATTGGTCTGGGGATTATTGCCCACTGGGAGCCTGTGTGAGGAAAGGCAAGATATTCAAGGAGAGTTGATTCCCTGGGCAGAGCGTGAAAGAGCAAGACCTGTTTCCCTTTCTCCCACTACAGAAGACAGAGATTCAGGAGCCCCTGGCTCAGACCCTCTGGAGATGCCTGCAAGGCCTCCAGAAACCCCAGAGCTATGGTCTGTGGGCCATTTAGCCTTTGGGTTTGTCTAAGCCAGGACCAGAGGAGCTTTGAGCCAGAAGTGAAGTTGAAGATTTAAGGTTAGACCAGACTGAGTTTTTTTAAACACCTAAAAATTAGCCTCAAGTGAAGTGGGTCTTGAAATTTTGAGCAATGAGAAAACTATGGAGACTGTCAAAGTTGTCACCAAAGGTCAAGACAAAGGGCACCAACAGGGCCAGTTTGAAGATAAAGGAAGAGGGAAAGCCATTTCTGGTTGTAACTACATTAAGACTGTCACTGGCCCCCCTCTGTTTTCAAAGACAAAACAAGCATGCTTTGCTTGATCACATCCTGCTTTATTATATGTCACAGAAGCTGCATTTTGTACAACTTGAAGGTTAATGATAACCCTGTATGTATCACGTGTATTGGCACCAAATCTCAGGTGACTATTAACTTTTTAGCAATACAGTATTTTAAATTAAAGTTTGTACATTGTTTTATGTATATATATATAATATAATAAACGCATCTATGCAATATATTGTGCAACTGATAGACTACAGTATGGTATAAACATTTTTGGGAAACTGAAAATTCTTATAACTTGCTTTATTGTATTCACTTTATTGCCACTATGCTCTAAGTTTTAGAGCACTACATGAAGGGATCGAGATTTCTGGAGTCTAATCTTAGCCTTCTCACAAACTAGGAGTATGACTTTGCTTTTCTGGGTTCTGACATTGTGTGCTATCTGGTGATGAGACGGGGCTTTGCAACTTGGTTACCAGAATAATTGATCTACTCCTCAAAACTTGCAAAGCCTTAAAGTGGTAGGAAAAAATAATTCACACTGTGAACTAGCTTTACAAGTTGTACTTTGGTTGTATATTTTTTTGAACAGTCAAGCATAAATGAATGGCATTTGGCAGGAGAAAACCTCAGTCTATCTGAAACCCTTAATTATACACTATAGGCTCTCTGTAGATTGGTCTATGTCAAGAGATGCCACAATGACACCTTAGAAAGATAGAATTTTATGACAGCTTGTTCAGTGGTGGCATGATTGGCCTGTGTCAGACAGGTAGCATTCGGATTCTCCAGTGAGTCTATATTTGAGATCCTAAATGCTTCCATATTTAGAATAAGTCTTCTCATCCAGTTGCCCTGGAGATGAGTCCCTTAAAGTTGACCATACTCAATGGCCCATAGCTGATGACACAGTTAGCTTCTGAATTTTGTATGTAGTCAAATATTATTGCCATACTAGATTTAGGTTTCATATGCCACTTTATGTGATTTTTATTATGTAACATTAAAATTGCACATAAGAAGATAGACAAATTAAAAATACTCTTTTGTAACAATATTATCTGTTATCCTACTACCATATAGAGAAACTATTGGCCTTTTTTGTGCCTGCTTTTCAGATTTACGTATGTGCATAAATATTTTAAATTATCTTTAAGTCTGATAAAATACATATAACAAACTTTATCATTTTAAGTATACAATTCAGTAATATTAAATAGTATAGGGCTGGGGAGATAGTTTGGCAGTCTAAACACTTTCCTGGAAAGCACAAGAACACAGGTTTGATCCCTGGTGCTGCATGCCATGCTGGTCCCAGAACCCTAAGCATACTGTGCCAGCCTCAAAACCAGATGTGGTGGCACACATATGTAATCCCAGTGATGGGGAGGCTGAGACAGAAAGATCACTACAAGTCTCAACTGTACAGTGAGCCCTGTACCAAATATATGAATAAAAGTTTTTTAAAAAAAAATTTAAATAGTACATACATATTAATATGCTACCATTGCCACCATGTATATCCAGAATGCTTTTCATCTTGCAAAATTGAAACTTTGTACCCATTAAACACAGAACTCCTTTATAGCTGTGCGCTCACATGCACAGTGTCTCAGATCACTTCTTTGTGTCATATTTTATAGTAAGCTTTAGTGTCTTACGTTTTCAGTTTAAACCTGGTGAGGTCTGCAAAGAGGCCTGTGTAATGAGAATATGGAAATTAAGGGGGTAGGAAATAAAGCTAGAAAGGGCCTTGTCGACCACAATGAAAACTCAAATTTCATAGTATTTATGAAAAGAACACCTTTAGGGTGTTGAGGGCAGAAAGCTGACATGTTGTCATGTGGTGGCAATATAGGGATAGATCTCAGGGTGTAGGAAAGGAAAGGAAGAGCAGTTGGGAGACTCAGTGACCTACATAAAGATAGGGGGCTGGAATAGGGTGCTGTCAGTGAAAATGGGAGCAAGTGGTTAGATTCTAGATGACATAGTTCGAAGGCAGAGCCAATGGGATTTGCTAATGGGTTGAGTGTAGGGTGGAAAAAAAAGAGTTAAAATTGACTTTAAGATTTTTAGGCTAAGGGGGCTTGCCTGGTAGCTCTGTTGGTTAAAGCACATGATTCAGCAAAGTCTCTCAAGTGTCAGGGACCACGGTTCAATCCCCACCCCCACATAGAGCATGAGACTCACCCTTAAGTCAGCCTCAGCCAGCCAAAAACAAAAAATTTTTTTTAGACTGAACAACTGTATGGGTGAAATTGCCATTTACTGGAGTGGAGATTGAGGAGTAACAGATATTAAGTGGGAAAATAAAGAGTTCTGTTTCTATCATGTTACATTTTGCAGTCTATTAGCGATCTAATTGAAGATGTCAAACAGGCTGCTGGATACACATTTCTGGAGTTCAGAGAAGATGGGGCTATACATAGAAATTCTAGACAGCATACACAGATGCCATTTTAAGCTATGAGATTGAACAAGCTCATCTAAGCTATAGAAGCATAGATGAACCAGGGGCTCAAGTAATGAGGTCTTCAGAGGTCAAGGGGAAGACCTAGCAAAAGAAACTGGAAAGGAACATCCAATGAAGGGGATGCTTTTCATCTTTCAAAACTGAAACTTTGTACCCATTAAACATGCATAGTGTCTCAGATCACTTCTTTGTGTCATATTTTATAGTAAGCTTTAGTGGTTAGTATGGTCTCTTGGAAGCCCAGGAGTGATGTGTTTCAGAAGGCATTGTGTGATCAGTTGTATGTAAAGTGGCTACAAAGTTGACCATTGCATTTAGAAGCTTCAAGGCCATAACTTATATTAGAGATGAAGCTTCAGATGCCAGAGTCTGTGCCTTCCTGTTGCTATAGTTACTTAGGGATTCCTAAGTCTGTTTTCCTATGTTTATTGCATCAATAACTTAGCTGATCATATATTCACTTTCTGTATGCCTCACACATTTCTATGAACTGAGAGTAACTAGAATGAGTCACACAAAAGCCTTTACTCTCCAAACGGAGTAAGAGACTGAGATTAGCTGAGGAATTTCAAGTTGAAGTCATTAGGTTCTAGAATTCTTTTCTCTTACATTTGCATACATTTTAAAATTGGGGCTGTGTTTGTCTACACAGGTTCTTCACTAAATTCTGCCAGTGAGAAGAAGGTGGCTCTTTGAGCCCTTAAACTTTCCTTCCTGATAATAGGTGTTTATTTCTAGACAGAAAACCACCTTTCCCATTTTCTGGCTGTTTTACCAGTTATATCTAAGAACTTTTCCTTTAATATTTTGGTTCTTAGGAGATAACAATGTGGTCTTCTAAATCAGTTGAACCGAAGTACTTTCTTCTCTTGGACTCTCCAAGAATGTGAGTGGTTTTGTCTTGCTCCAGAATAAAGAATGGTCTTGTTTTGGTATGGACCCCAAACTGCCCCTTACACTCATAAGGATAATATAGAATGTGATTACAATTAATACTGCCACTGCCAGAGGTAGTTCATACTAAACCATGCACACATGAAGCCCATTCATGTGTTTGAGGGATCTGTGATGATCAGGATTTTCTGTAAGAGTAATGTTAGTAGTGCACTAGCACTAATGGTACTAAGATGACTTGAATTCAAAAATAAGATTCCCAGAATTGGGTCCAGGGATATAGCTCAGTGGTGTAAGTGCCTGCTTTGCAAGCATAGGTCTTGTGTTTGACCCCTGGCACCTAAAAAAAGATTTCCTGAACTTACCTATTCATTTTCATTCATTGGTAAGACACTGAGGATATATCAAAACAGGTAAGCTCCAAATCTTCCAGATCTTCCAAGAGTAATGTAATGAGCCAAAAAACAGACAACTCCAAAAGAAAGGATGCCAAATCTCTGGAGCTTGTGGATGCTAACTTATTTAAGAAAGTGTTTGTAGATGACAATAAATTAAGGACCTTGAGATGAGAAGATAATTCTGGATTATATGTTTGGTCATAAATACCATCACAAATGTCCCTGGAAATGCAGAGTTTATGCTCATAGAGTAGAGGACAACAGTGTGACCGTGGAGACAGAGATAGGAATGAGGTAGCCACCAGCCATGAGAAGTTGGAAATGATGAAACCTGAGAAAACTCTGGGAAATATTCCCCCTAGAGTCTTTGGAGGAGGAGTCCTAGCCCTGCTGACACCTTGATTTTGGAATTGTGGCCTCCAGAACTACAAGAGAATAAATGTCTGTTCTTGTAAGACACCATGTTTGTGGTAACTTTCAGAGAAGTCATAAGAATTTAATACAGGTGGTATGCATTCTTATGGGAATAAACATCGTAAATGTGGACTCAGAAGAACCCAATACCTTGGTGAAGGTGACTACCTTGTGATAATAGGGAGCCAAGTTCAGAACTTCATTGTAATCAAGAAGCAGGTATTTGACACCCCTTTTAGAGAACAGCTATGGGTGGAAATGGGGCAATTGATTCTGGAGCACAGAAAAAAATGAACCAGAAGCACATGTTTGCAACAAATGCTGCAGATTCTAGGGGATATGAATTCTAGTGCTGGCTAGGGTAGCCAGCTTGGCTGGGGTACAATGGGTAAGGCAGTCAATGGCCTCTCTGTGGCCTGAGTGGAGTTGCTTGGGGTTCTACCTCTTTGCTTTTATTCTTCCTCACTTATAGTCACCAGTCAGGTATTCAATCCAGGATCTCTGGTAGTGAGCATATGCATTGTTTTTAAAAAGAGAATAAAAAATAGTAAAAAAAAAAAATGTGGGAAATAATACAGCGCTTCACTAAGCAAAATGATATCAACAATGATTATTGTATTGCATGTTGTTGTCTTCAAATTAGTTGTTCAGATTATCAGATATAAGCATGTAAAGCTGGTCAAAAATTGTTTAAAAACTTAAATAGAAGAGAAAAAATTAAATATTAACTGCTTCTTTCAGTAGACCAGCAGAAATCAGCAGAACAACTATCCACACTAGCCCATGTATATGCATATATGTTTACTTTTCTCCTCTTTCTTGTTACCTTTCCCTCATCCCAGTTGTTCCCACCCTTTGAACAGTTTTTGTCCCTTTCACAGTATCTATTGTACGTTTCAGATTTTATTTACTCTTTCAGGTTCTTACACTGGGGAGACAATACAATGTTTACACATTGTAAACATTGTATTGACTTATTTTACTTATAAATATGGTCCCTAGTTGCATCCATTTACCTATAAAAAGCCTTTTTATAGCTAAGTAATACACCACTATATAAAAATATTACTTTTTTTACCCATTTTCTCAGTTACTTTTCTGAAAGTAACTGAGTATTGGTGGGACAAATACCCAACACTAAAATGAAGGAAGAAAAATTTTATTTAGCTCACTATTACTGGAGTTTTCGGTCCATACTTGGCTGGCTCCAAGGCAGACTGGCACATGGCAGAGAACAGCAGTTCATGATGGTGGAACAGCAACAATGGCAACACAAGAGAGTCTTGTTTCTTGGTTTCTCATATATTACATTCAGGCTCTCTGCCTCATGCTATTCACCTCAGGCCTCACCCATAATCCCAGTAGTACTCAGACCCATAATCTCATCCTTGAATCACCCATGAGTTAATCTCAAACTCTAGAAGTTCCCACCCCATGGCTACATGAGGCTTTGGGAGGACAACTAGACACAAACCATAACACAGTTCCTCAGTTGATGGGCATTCGAATTGTTTCCAAGATTTAGCCATGACATATAGCACTGCTATAAACATGGGTGCCTATATATAGCTGTGGTATAATGTTTTTAGTTCTTCTGGAAAAATACCCAGGAGGGTAAAACCTGGGTTAAATAGGACCTCTAATCCTAGTTAGCATGAGCATTTTGGGCAGCAGAAAGAAGGTTGCTTGTTTACTTCCAGATTGATAAAACAAGATGTGCATCCTCATTTTTCTTTCTTGTAATATGAATAGTGTGGCTCAGCTAGTCTTGCTGAGGGGGACTTGGACTTGAGATTGCCACAATTAGAAGCCACGTCTCAACACTCATTGGCTTCACAAGGAGACTTTGATGCACAACCTTGAGGTCTTCCAGATACTACTAATGTCACCATTGAGCTTTCTGTGCCACCTGAGGGACATCATGTTTCTGCCTCAAGTCAAAAACCGGCGTACACATCTATTTGGGAATATTGTCTCCCACATAAATGTGGGAGACCTGAGAACTGGAACAGCTTTGCTCCTCTGTTCCATAGTTTCCTGTGGTTGTTGTAAGAAAGGACATTGGGCCACAAGTGGGGTAGTAAAATCTAGTTGCTTAAAACAACAGAAATGCATTCTCTCACAGTTCTGGAACAGAAAAGTCCAAAGTTAAGGTGTTCGCAGGGTCCCTGTCCTCATCCCCATGTTCTTGGGGTAGCAAGGAGAGGTGTCCATCCTAGCCTCTGTCAGTAAAACTGGCCTTTGGCAGAAAAATGCCAGTTTTTGCCTCTTTGTTCTTATGGTTTCTTTTTTCTTCTCTCCCATTTCTCATAAAGACACCCTTCATTGGATTTTAGTCCCACCTTAATCTAGTATGACCCTGACCCCCCTTTTTTTACACTTCTAAGAATTGAACCCAAGTCTTTATACATGCTATGGAAATGCTCTACCACTGAACTACATGCCTAGCTCTTAATGCTTTTAAATTTTATTGTGAGACAGTGTCTTGCTAAGTTGCCCAGCCTAGTTCCTAACTTGAAATCACCCTGCCTTGGCCTACTGAGTAGCTAGGATTATAGCCATATGCTAACATGGCCAGGGAGTATGCCCTTTTCTTAAATCAGTCATCCCCACAAAGACAGTCTTTCTAAATAAGGTCACATTCTGAAGTTCTGGCTGGGAATTTATTGGGAGGATGGGGGTGCAATTCAACCCACTACAGTCGAGGTTTGACAAATGTCATGGCTGGAGTAAAGCTTGAAGGACGCAGAATAAATGTGAGGTCAACTATAACACAGACTAAACTGTCCTTAATTTGTAAGTGTAAGAACTACAAGACAGCATCAGGATCCTTAGTAAGAATCAAAGGCCACCCTACCAGTGCAGGGAGCATAGCCTATCTCTTTTTTAAGATCCCTGAAGGTGCCGTTCCAACTACTGGGCCATGAGTTCTCCTGCCCTCCTCTGTGACTCCTCCTGCAGCACTGTTCTCACTATGGAGCCAGTCCCCGACCCACCTGCTGTTCCTTGCTGCTCTGGCCACCTGTCTCCTGGCCCAGAGCCTTCATAGCTTTGTAATTCTCTGTGGACACTGGGGATTATTCCAAAGCTGTCTTTTCCTCCTTCTGGGACAGATTTATCTTTTAAATGTGGTCTACCTGTTATCTCTGTGGTTACAACCCAAGTTATTACATCTTGACATTTGTGTATTGAGCTCAGAAGTCCACTTAGAAACCATCTAGGTTATCAGAATTGCTGTCCCATTGTCTCAGTACTGTGTCCAAGTAACCCTTACTTTACTTAATAATGAATCTGTAGTGCAAAAGTAATGATGCTATCAATTCAGGTGTGTCAAAGAGAAACCATACAGTGCTTCCTCTAAATCAAAAGTAAATGTTTATCTGGGTCTATCTGTGTATTGAAAAGCATAGCAGATACAGGGTTTGATACTGTCTCTGGTTTCAGGCATCTACTAGAGGTCTTAGAACATGTTCCCCAAAACGCTAGGCTGCTGCATTGTGTCCTACACTGAGTATTCTACATTTTCAAACTGGTTTATTTCTCATTTTATTTATGCATTATGCAAATTAAATCCTATAGGCCAGTGATGATGAGCTATTGCTATATAAGCAAAACCATCTTTACCACTTTGCATTGTGCCTTGATTCACTTAAGGTGACAATGCAGCCGTATTGGAGCAAAACATTTAAAACCTGGGAAAAGGGAACTGAATGAATGGACTCTACACTGCCATGGCTTCTTGAAGTGGAGCTCAGTGGACCAGGTTCCACTTCCAGGTCACCCATTCACTACAGGGTAAGTGTGAGCCAAATTCTTAACCTCCCTGAACCTGTATCCATAGCCATAGGTTGGGACTAAGCCCATGCACTTGGAAGAGTTATGAATATTTAGTGAGACAATAAATATACATTAAAGTATCTAACATGGACCATTACTCAATCACTACTCGCTAAATCTGCCCCAGGTATCACAGGTAATGTCCATTTCACTGCCAAGGAAGAATGGCCATCTGACAGCACCATAAAGATTTAGAACTATACTATCCCAATAGATAGTATTTTCCTCTAGTGCTTTCCCCATTGTCCATTCTATTCTTTGACTTTAGAGGGGGAATTATTCTTCTCAAAATCAGTCATCTTTGTTATGATTCTATCCCTTCCCCTCTGGGTCGAAACTATATGTATAAATTTTATCTTTTCTCTATTAGCTGCATTTCTCTCAACAAACTCAAGTCATGCCCTTATTAAAAAATACTTCGCCCTCAACTCAAGATGCATCCAACTCAAGATGCTACATGTAGCTTTCTTTTCTTTAGCCATCAAACTTCTTTAACACTTGCAAAACTTATAAATCAACAAATGTGTATTATGCGTGATAACCAGTAGACACAGTGACTGGTTTGGTGGGCTACCAGAGTTGTGGACACAGGATAATACCTCCAGTTCTGTCTATTCCTTGGCCTCAACAAAGTGATAACCAAATTCTTAGCATCATCTGGCCTCCTGCTCACTTTCTCATGTGAGGCTCTTCATTCCCAATTCTCCAGTCTTTCCAGCTGAATTTCAGTGTCTTCAACCATCCCATGTCCACTCTCACCGCAGGGAAGGAGCATTCTTCACCTGATTAACTTTTATGTATCCTTTAAATCCCAGCCCAAGAATTCATTCCTCATGGGACCTTGCTGGGCCCTCATCTCTACACCTGTTTAGCCAGGTTTTTACCCCAGTCTGGTAGGTCCACCACTCTCTTTTCCAGAGTACTTAATACAGTTTCTGACTCTTCACTTAAGAGTACATTATTTCATCATCTTTTCACTCCTTCCTAAGCTCTGGGAACATAGATCAAAACAGTTCTAACTCACCATTCTGTACACATCTCCTAGCAGGTAGCTGCCTGATAGTAGACTAGCATCACTCAGTGGCAGAAGAAATGGAAGGAGATAGAGTATGTGTTCTAAGACCTGGTCAGGTAGAGGAAAATATTATAATGCTTTGAGAAGAATATTATGGCAGAATCATTGAATGATAGGGAGCATAAAATAGCAGCAATTAACTCATAGGTGTGAGGGTATGGGTGTGAAGTAATCAGCAAACACCTCTGAGAAGGTGAGTAGGTGTTAGCTATGCAAATAAGGGGAAAATGGCATGCTGGCAGAGGGAAGGACTTACACAGAGATGGGAAAGAATGCATGAGCTAGAGACCTCAGTGAAGGATGTTTCACTGGAGTAAAGGGAGCTTGTAGGAAAAGAGGAAAATGAAGACTGACAGCTGGAACCCAAATAATGGTGAACCTGGCCTATTTCCTCTGGAATTGAAACTTTTCTGGAAGGAGACAGGGAGAGGAGTTTTAGTTAAAAAAAAATAGTATGATCATATTTACACTTCAGAAAAAAAAAAAAAAGACAATATTAGGAAACCGGAATTCTCATACATGGCTGCTAATGTTATAATGTGATAACACTTTGGAATGCTGGTTGACAGTTTCTTATAAAGTTAAACATAAGTGTATTTCACAGGGGCTGGGGATATAGCTCAGCAGTGCAGTGCTTGCCTGACAAGTATGAAGTCCTATGTTTGATTCTTGGTGCCCACAAAAGAGTTATTTTGTAGACTAGCAGCTGTACCTAGATTTTACCCAAAAGTATTAAAAAAAATTTAAAATTATATATATATTATATATATATATAAAATATATATATTATATATATATATATATATATGACTTACTTGAAAAGTGTTCTTGATGATTTTTTGTAAGACTTGAAACTGGAAATAACTGAATTTTCCCATCAGATGAAGGGAAAAGGTAACTATGATTTTGGACACTCATATAGTTGCGTATTACTCAGCAATGTAAAGGATCAGACTACTGAAAAATGCAACAGCTTAGATGAACCTCACAAATATTCTGTTGAGCTAAAGAATCCAGACACAAAGTAATCCATACCATACCATTCCACTTATGTACAGTTCAAGCACAGGTGAAAACAAATCTGTAGTGCGAAATCAGGGTAGCACTTTTCTCTGGGAATCAGAGGTCTGACTATAAAAATGTTATGAGGAAACTCTTGGTGAAGGAAATGTTTTACATCTTTAGTTGAAGATTCTGTTGACACCCATCTAACTGTGCATTTATAATATGTCTGCATACAAATTATACTTTTTTAGGAGGGCATGTACTGGAAATCTAACTCAGGACCTCACTGCTAGGCTGACCCTGCGCTGCTGAGTTATATTCCTGGCCCTATATCTCAATTTTTTTTAAAAGTTATACTAGAGAAAACATTTCTTTGGAAACAGTGTAGAGAATGGTAGAAGAAGGGGTTGAAAGTTGACTTGGAAAGATTGTGATAATGCAGCTTAGAAATATTGCAGCCAGAACTTTAGTGGTAGTGGTGAGGTTAGAAAAAGAAATTAGAGCCAAAGAGTTCAGCAGATTAAAGCACCTCCAAGCAGGTGCGGGGGCCAGGGGTTCAATCCCTGGGCCTATTGTCCCAGTGCCAGAGCACACTGAGACAGCAATTGACACTGGGCTCACATGGTGGTGCATGCATATAATCTCAGCTCTTGGGAGACTGTAAACAGGTGGATCACTATGAGTCTAATCTAGTAGTGAGACCCTGAATACCCTATAGACCCTTCCCCCCAGCCCCCAAAAAAAAGAGTTTAGGAAAATACATGTATAGCTTTTTTTTTTTTTTTTTTAGAAAAAGTCTTGCTATGTAGTTCATACGAATCTTAAACTCATTCTGTAGCCCAGGTTGACCTCAAACTTGCAACAATCCTCTTGCCTCAGCCTCCTGAGTGCTGGGATTATAGGTATACACCACCATGTCAGCCTACATTCCTGGATTATTGAAATAACAGAATAGACAAGATTTTAAAAGTTCTAAATAAGAGGAAAAGGTTAAGGAAACTTTGGTCATGTCTATGTAGTTGACAGAGAAAAAAGTTTTAGGAGGATGTTTTTGGTGGTGTAAGATAAGTTGAGTGTAAGAAATGTTAAGGTTAAGGTGTCTTCAGAGCATCTACGTGTCCAGTGGGCAAAACTAACTTTGGCTCAGAGGGCCCTGGGCTAGAGAAAAAATCATCATGAGAAAGGAGGTATCACTGAAACCATCATGAAAGAGGAAATATGTGGATTAAATAGAAACAGGAGCTAAAAACAGAATTCTGGAAACCTTGACATTTAAAGGGCAAGAGAGAGCAGGAGCCCTTGCAGGAATTCAAGATGTTAATATGTCCTGTCATAGAAGCCAGAGAAAGGGAAAGCAATTTAGTAAATATAGAGGGGCTGATGTCAAATGCCATAAAAATCAGATTAGAAAGAATGGTTTCTTCCTCACTCCCTCTCCTCAAACACATCAGTTTCACTGACTCCGTCCTCCTGCTACTGGAATGGTTAACCTGCAAGTGACCACAGCCCTCAGGATTGGTAGCTATCCACAGCCTCATCTGCTATAACCTCCCTGCAGCAGTCCACCATTTATCTCCCTGAGCTCTACACTCCTCAGCTTTTGGGTCCTTGTCACGCTTCTCAAGCCTCCTCTTCCTGCTGCTTAAACAGAATCAGTTCTTGAGGTTCTTTCTTCTTTTATCCCCTGGCATCTATTGAGGTAGCCAGGTCTAGTTGTGAGACCTGGCTACGTACTGAAGATATCAATAAGTAAAAAACAAGTTACACTGAGGTCCAAGAAGCTGACAGAACAGTTAAGAGAGGGAGATGGAAACTCATGGCCATGTTAAAGTGGAATAAAAATTGCTTCCAATATATTAGTCACATTCCTGTTCTTGAGACAAAATACCCAACACTCACAATTTTAACAGGAGGTTTAGTTTGGCTCTTGATTTTTGCACACTCAGTCCATAGTTGGCTGGCTCCAAAACTGAAAGGGCCCAAGGGAGGAGAGCTGGCCAAACCATGGCAGCCATAAGCAGTGAAAGAAGGGAAGAGCTTGGGACACTTTTCCAGGCTGTACCCCAAGTGGTCTGTCTGCAAACAAGCCCCACCTGCTGACATCACACTTTGGCTACTGAACTCATCAATGGATAAATCCACAGATACATGTAGCAAACTATGGTCCAGTCACCTTCCAAACACATGAGACCTTTGGCTTACATATTAGATCTAAACAATGACAACAGTGAACAACCAGCCCTGAAAAAGTTAGGAATTAAGCAAGAAATACAAAAAGCATAGTGTTTTCCAGGCATATAAGTGGTGTATGTCTGTAATCCCAGTTATTTAGGTGGCTGAGGCAGGAAAATCGCTAGTCTGAGGCCACTTTGTGCAGTTTAGTGGGGCCCTGTCTCAAAATAAAAATTTTTTGAAGCCATAATGTACCTCAGGGATGAAGCATTTTCCTTCTCAGAAGTCTGGCTAAAGTTGTAGAAAGTTAAAGGTGAAGGACGGAGTTGGAATTGTAAGTGGGAAGAACAATATCGCAAAGTGTTGTATCAATTCCATGAGCAGTAGGGAGCCAGCTGGATCTCTAAGTGGAAAAAAGGCATGTTCACGTGTAATGTTTTGGAAGATAGCTTGAACGAGGGACAGATAGTCAAGAGATGCTGGATACACAGGGACCAATTAGGAGGCTGTTTCAGTTTTCTAGGGAGGAATAATGAGATCTGAATTAAGGGAGCAGTGAAAATAGAGAAGATTATGAAATCCCAAAGGCATTTCTGATAAAGATTTGAAAGGATTTGGCAACTGATTAGGAAATATGAAAGAGTCAAGGGATGTGGATGATCCACAGTTCTTAAATAGGTGTATTTGGGTGGTGGGTGACTTCCTGAGCCAAAACAACCACAGAGGTGAAAATAAGTCTTGGGTGGAAATAAGCTAATAAATTAAGATCCGGACAGACTAATTTCAGAATTTTGATGTGACATTTAGTTAGTATGCTTTTTCAGCACATAGGTGGTGACTGGATCCATGGTGGTAGATAAGCTATTTCAGAAAATCCATGTACAGAAGGATCACTGGTAGGCAGAGATGGGACATCAAAGACTAACAGTATCAGCTGGTTGTGAAGAAAAGGTGAAAGTTCAAAGGCAAGAAAAGGAAGGGCTGGCCAAATAGCTCAGTGGATTAAAGTGCCTGCAAGCAGTCTCAGGGGCTGGGGTTTGATCCCCCAGGGCTGCTGTGCTGGCCCCACCCCCAGGGACACACTGAGATTACAAATGAGACTGGACGTGGTGATGTGCACCTGTAACCCCAGCTCTTGGAAGGCTGTAAACAGGTGGATTGCTATGAGTTTGATCTAGTAGTGAGACCCTGAACACCCTGTAGACCCTTCCCTACAGTAGAAAGAAAGAAAGAAAGAAAGAAAGAAAGAAAGAAAGAAAGAAACTTTATTATTTAAAAAAAAGGAGGAGAAAAGGAACAGGATGTGTAATTTCCCAAGAACCAGGGGAAAAAAAGTTTTGAGAACTGCGGGGTTATCAATAATATCAAATTCTTCAAAAATAAGTAGCATTAAAATTGTCTACTGAATGCAGTAGTCATTTATTAACATTTTTATTAAAGGGCAGAGAAAGCCACAGTGTTGAAGTATAAGGAGAAAAAGCATAATGCAAAATAAAATCACTTTCAGTTACACAAAGACTCAGAAAATTTCCTTCCCATATAATTTCTTGGAAAAAGCTACTTGAAGATGTACTCCAACAAGGCAATGTTGAGGAAGAACCCAACAAAAAGATACATATGGGAGCTGAGAAAAAACAGAGCCAGACCA
>PVKN010015160.1:0-18673 GCA_004027915.1 Capromys pilorides
ACCGTTGCCCTGTCTTCTGTTTGCTGCTCTATTTCCGGTAGCTTGCGCAGACTGTGGAGCACAGAAGGAGCTTTGCTAAATGCTCGGCTGCTGAGAGCAACCACTGATGCCCAGTGTATGCCGAACTTCAGTGACAGCGAGGGCTGTGGTGCAGCCTCTGGTCTTGATGCTTTAGCTTTCTTTGTCACTGTTGTTTTCATACTGTTTTATTTTCTTCAAGTATATGAAAGTACATTCTGAGACCAAATTTATAATTCTAAGTATTTCATAGCTTAACTGAGACCAAATTTAAGCCAAATCATGTTTCTTCCAAATTCATAACAAGGCCCCTCCTAGTCAAAGCACTGCGGAGAAATAACCAGCAGCTATTATTCTCAGTTGTTCTTGCAACTCTTTGTTTCTTTTTTGCCATTTCTGGGACTTCACTTCTTTCCTGTCTGTTTTTTCTGGTGTATCATGGTATGAAATTAGGTTGTTTGTTGGCAGACCTGCTGCTGCTTTCGAGGTACATATCTGCAGCATTCGTGTTCCTCTTGGGGACAGTCTCCCCATATCCCACACATTTTAAGGTGCTGGATTTCCAGTCCCTTTGGTATCAGATCTCCTTTCTAGCTTCCTATGACTTCTTCTCTGACCTACTGGTTGCTCAAAACTTGTTTTTGAGTCATTAATACAAGTACATGTGAATTTTTCAGTTTTCTCCTTATACCTGTAACCCAAAAAGGCAGTTTGCATGATTTAAATCCTTGCCACCTTTTTTCTGATTTCTCCCATCATCTATTCTTTTTACTGTCCTGATGCTCTTGAGGCCAAGGTGAGGGAACTGCACCTGGTGAGAAGCCTCTCACCAATGGATGTTTTCTGCAGGATTCCAGAACTTGCAGGGAATCACAGCAATGAATCTGATGGCTTAGATTTCTCTTCCTTTCCTCAGAAGCCACTAATTGCATCCTAGGGGTCCTTCCCTCAGGACCCCATCTAATGTGCATCACCTTCTGTGGGCCCCGCATAGGATTTGGGTTTCTTTCCCACATGTAAATTCTAGAAGATATATTCAGAAACTAAGAGAGAGAAGGGAAGTATTTTAAAGAGAACAGCGACTAAAAACGACCCTGGGGCCAGCATCTGGGGACAGGCAGGCCAGTGCCATGGATGACCTTGGGCAAGGAGAGCTCTACTCAGAGGACCTTCCTGATGGGCCAGGGAGCTGTTGTGTTGGGCCAAGTAAGGAGGTTGGATTTCACTTTAAAGTAGAAAATTCTATGGAGTGGCGTGGGTTGATTTACATTATAGAAAGATCACTGCTGTTGCTCTGTTCAGTGAAACATAAGCAAGAAAAAGGGCCAGGGGTTACGTTAGCTGTTAGGAGCAGGATAGTGGAGATTTAGGAGAGGTCTTAGATTCCATCAGTGGAACCTGTTTCTTCTCACTGACTTAGTGAAAGTGAGCACTGGAGAGTCCAGCCTTGTTCTTTTCTTGGTCCCTGAGGAAGACAGGTGAGCTGCAGATGGAAACAGAGGCATGTGCAGTGGGAAGAGTGCGGGGTATGTGGGTCTGACATGGAGACCCACGGTGGGGAGTGGCTCCAGGCACGAACCTGCCCCTGTTCCAACAGCAAGGTCGGCAAAATCTGCTCAGGGTGAGTAACTGTCCTGCTTGGTCCAGCTGAGGCCTGAGTGGAGAAGGCCAGAGCGTGAATGACACGGCGGCCTCCCTTCACGCACCGAGGGTGACCGTGGTCGAAGGCTGCTTCCTCCACCAAGAGCCCGGGCCTGCGTCCAGCCTGACAGCCTTCACCACTGGGCTTCATGTCCCTGCCTGCTTCACTTGCCTAAACTGCGGAAGCTGTGGCTCTGAACAAAGTTAGCGGCAGCAGCAATAAAGCTAAGAGGAAAGCTCTGTGAGCCACGGCAGGGTTGAAGAACAGGGGTGGTGAAGTTTAACAGAATGCCATACAAGCATCGTCTAGGGCCACATATCCAACTATTTGGCTTTCTGCTGTTTCTTATGGGAAAAGTGTGTTCAGTTCTTGAATTTGTCAGTGTTTAAACGTGAATTTGGGCAAACTGAATTTGACAAGCAAAAATATTTCACAATATTAGGTTTGTGAGAGCCGTGACAATGGCAGGTAGAGGTTGGCAATGCACTCTGGAGAGCTGTGAAGGGGCAGAGCCAGTGGTCACAGCAGTCCGGTGGCCACCAGCCACGCAGGATGGCAGGGGGCCCTGCGTCCACCCCCACATCAGGGATCACGGCTCACGGCTCCAGATTGCCAGATTTGCTTGCTGAATATATTCCCTTGCATGTCTCACTGTCTTCTGCATTTTTAGTGCAACGTTTGGGTTTTTCAAAGCAGGCAACTTTTATTTTCCGGTTGCCATAGGTCCATCTGTGTCTACAGCGTCTCAGTTTCCTAAGCTTAATACCTATTTCATAATGTGGCTTTTTTCTATGGCTATAAGAAACTCAATTCTTTGTCTTTTTTAAAAAATTCTTTTTCTTTCAAGTCTATAAAACTAAAAATTACTACCAAAAAAAAAAAGAATTCTTCTAACATTTCTTTTTACTATAACTTAATTCAAAATCTGGGGGAAAGCCTAAACCCTCACCCTTTCTGCTTTATTTTCAGGCTTTCTCCCCTAGTTCACCATCCCTCATCTAGGTCCTGGCTTTAGTCTGTTTGGTGTGGTGGCCAGCGCTCGGTTGTCAGAGTTCCCGCTGCCCTTTGATGTTTCTTCTCCACACAGTTGTCCTTCCACGTTTTCTGCATGGAACTGCCGAAATCTAGTCACTGTCATCTTTCTGCTGGGATCTCCCGTCTCTTGGGATTTCCACATGCTTGCAAACCGAGTCCTTATGCAGCTGTGTGATGTTCTAACATTTTGTATTTGTATCTTCGATTGAGTTGACTTTTTTAATGAAAAATTTTAATGGGGAATTACATGTTTATAAAACTAAGATAAAAGTATATTTCCTTAGTTTCCCACCCTGTATGTTTCTTGAACTGTGCCTCGGCAGCTCCTCCCGAGGGCCCTTGGGGACGTCTTCCTTACACTAAGCATTCAAAAGGCACAACAGATGCATGTGAGCCGTGTCAGAGTAACAAGATGCTTAACTTGTACATTGCGGTTTATGACATTATGTATTTCTAGTGATTATTCTGTACATTTAAAAGGTCTTGACTTGCCCATGTTCCTGTGCCCCCTCTGTAAAGAGTAAGATCTTTGGATAGATAAAATATCTATCTCATTTTTCTTTTAACTCTCACTGCATCCTATATTTCTTGATGAATACTTTATTTATTTGTGAGACAGTCTTGCTGTGCAGTTCAGCCTGGCCTTGTGCTCACTGTTGTAGCCCCAGGCTGATCTTGAGCTTGTAGTAATCCTCTTGTCTTAACCTCAGTGCTAGGATTACAGTTGTGTGCCACCAGGCACCTGGTGCTGAGGGGTCACCACAGTATGTGGGGCCTAGATCAAACCTGGGACCTTATGCTTGCCAGGTATGGCCTTTTGCCTCAGAGCTATCTCCCCGGCCCCAGTGAATACCATTTTTGAAACTTATCCTATCTGGCTCAGTGGCTCTTCTGTAGTCCATCATAGAGATTTTCTTTAAAATCATACTTAAAACCACACATGCAGTTTCAAGGTAGCTGCCACCTTTAAACTTTTGGAAAGGAACTGAAAGTTCCACAAAGCTCTCTGTGAACTGACTGCAAATTTTAATTCCTAGAAATTATATTTGTTGAAAGATCCTGCTTGGCATTTTGTGCGGGTCTAGAAGGGCCGCAGCCCTGTGACCACCGAACTTAGTCTGCTCCGTTAGGCTCAGGAGTGCTGTTCCCAGCAACCTGGAACCCGAGCTACGCTTCCTGTGTGCACCTCAGTGATGGCAGTCGGAAGGCATCGGGACTCTTGAAGCACAGGGTGGCGCAGATCCGCCTCAGTTGACCAGAGTCACACCCCGCTGGGTGACTGTAGCTGTCATCAGGAGGAAGGCGCAGCCACTTCTGTGCGGCCGTAGCCGTGCACAGGCCGGGCGCCGGCTCCCTCACGCGCTCGCTTTTCGGCCTTGACGCTTGTAAAACATAGTATTGTTTTTACTCCGTCAGTTTTCACAAATAAATAAAGTATTCATCAAGAAATATATGATGCAGTGAGAGTTAATATAAAAGATGCAGATGTGAAATGCACAGCACCCATTTCTTGGGCCTTTTAAGAGCAGTGTAAACAGATTGAGGGACAAAAAGCCAGAACTCGAGTCACTCTGTTACTTAGTATATGAACATGGGGATAGGAGGACGCGTGAATTATGAACTTGTGATCATTAAAAATATTTTATATTACCATAGGGATGACAAACACAGTTTTTCACTATTAAATGACCCACTGTTAGGGCTATAAATAATCATCAGTTGTTTAACTGAACAAAACGCAATTTTCTTTTTCTTTCAGTTACATGTGGTCCTTCGAGAAAGCTCACCTCAGCATGGTTCAGGTCATCACGGGCCACCTGGTCGAGTCCTTCGACGAGGAGTTCCGAACCCTCTACGCCAGGTCCTGCGTCCCCAGCCAGCTGGCGCAGGGAGAGCTGGCGAGGCTGAAGCAGGGCCCCGCGCTCTGGGAGAACGGCGGCTATCGGGGCTCGGTCTCTTCCTTAGCTTCCATTTCCAGCCAAAGAAACCTCTTCGGAAGACAGGACAAAATTCACCCCCTGGATTCCAGCTACTTCCGAGGCAGGGCGATGTACCCGCTCAACGAGCACGACAAGTACGGCGTCAGGAACCACGGGTACAAACCCCCTTTCGTGCCCAACTTCAACGGCCCCAGCGCGGCGCGCCAGCTGCAGCTCCATCAGAAGAACGGAGGCTGGAAAAGGCACAGCTACGCGGGGGAGCAGCCCGAGAGCTCGCCCTACCTGCTGCTGGGCCGGGCCCTGCAGCGCGCCGGTGCCCCCGCGGCCGCCGACCGCCGCGGGCCCTCGGACAGCCTCAGCGCCGCGTCCTCGTCCCGCGGGGGCCACGCCGGCCTCCCCCGCGCCGCGGCCCCCAGCTTCGCCGACCGGCTGGCCCAGCGCAGAGCCGCCCACCTGCCCGACAGGAACTCGGCCGTGCGCAGGTCGTTCAACGGCACCGACAGCCACGTCCGCCTGCTGCAGCAGCGCATGCCCACGCTGGAGCGCACCACCAAGTCCTTCCTGCGCAGCCGCAGGATCGAGTCCTACTTGAACGACACCTCGGAAGCGGCGCCGGACTCCAGTGGCTCGGCCGTGGGCGAGCGAGGCGAGGCCTGTGAGAGCCCCGAGAGTCTGAAAGCCAGCGGCGCCCTTTACACGCACTCTCGCTTCCGCTCCTCTCTCGCCTTTAAACCAACTTTACCTGAGCAGCAAGAGGTCAACAGCTGCGCGACAGACTCCTCAAATTCAACTATCATTGGTTCCCAGGGAAGTGACAGAGCCGAGACAAGCCCAGTTAGCTCTGCAGACACACAGCGTGTGACCCAGAAACCTCTGCCTGAGTCGGGCCTCAAGGTCGCGACACCGGCAGAGGCTGCGAAACCCCAGGTCCTGCAGGTTCCCGAACACCAGCCAGCGGTTTTAGAGCACACAGCAAAGAGCCACCCAGAGCCGAACCACTATGCGCATGCAGGCTTGGACGTGGACAAGCAGACAGAAGCATTCAAGAGTCAACAATATGAAAATCTGCTTAAAAGACGAAGTTTCCCGTCCTTTGACCCCTCAAAATCCAACTTAGACCATGGAAACAGTAAGAATTATGTGTACAGCACACTCATGAGGAATCGAGTTAGACAGCCAGAAAAACCCAAGGAAGATTTGTTAAAAAGTTCTAAAAGTATGCACAATGTGACCCAAAACCTGGAGGAGGAGGAGGAAGAGGAGGAGGAGCAGGAAGGGACCAAGGGGGCTCCCCCGGGAGGCACCACCAGGTCCATTTCGATTGCTGCCTTACTGGATGTGAACAAGGAGGAACCCAATAAGGAACTCACATCCAAGAAGGATGTCAAGGGGTCCCCAAGTTTTTTGAAAAAAGGATCTCAGAAGTTAAGGTCCTTACTTAGTCTTACCCCAGAAAAGAAAGAAAATCTATCAAAAAACAAAGCTTCTGCGTTCTATAGAATGTGCAGTAGCTCTGACACGTTGGTTTCTGAGGGGGAAGAGAATCAAAGACCAAAGAGAGCCGAACCCAAAGTGGATTCGTCTCCAAGGAGGAAGCGCTCTTCCAACTCTCAAGGCAGCCTCAACAGGAGCAAGGAGGACGTGTCAGCAGTTAGCCCGCGTCCGGGCATCAGCTCCTCCTCCGATGAAAGCGGTAAACTAAAGCCTCCTCCAAGTCCAGCTGAGAGGAAGTTCTTGGAGAGGGGAGGGAACGCCTCTGCCCCCAGGTTTAACACTGAGCAGATTCAATACCAAGATTCCAGGGAGAAGCACGGAGTTGTAGCCCCCGACCAAAGATTAACCTCTTCCCCCAGGCCAAAGCCCAGTGAGCTGCTGAGATCTCACTCCACAAATCAGCGCGTTTACAGTCGTTTTGAGCCGTTTTGTAAGATTGAGAGCTCCATGCCGCCAACAGGCAATGCTGTGAACACCAGCGGGAGCCACCCAGAAAGAAAATCTGCGTCCATAGGCAACAGTTATGGCAGGTCCAGCCCCATGCTGAACTACAATGCTGGCCTTTATCAAGCCTATCAGCCCCACGAAAACAAGTTTCGAGGATTCATGCAAAAATTTGGGAATTTCATCCACAAAAACAAATGAAATGCTATCATCTCAAACATTTGCCCGAGGAATGCTGCAGCCGGTTTTGTGCCATGCCAGTGGGTTTCTTAGGTGCAGAACTGGGGTGTGACCTGTGTTCTCCAGTGTAGTGGAGAGTAGTGTGTAGTACAGGCATTCTATGTGACAAAAGGGTTACACTTCCTTTCTTATTCATGGACTTCCCTTGTAAACGCTTTTTGAAATGATGATGGTTAAAAAAAATATATGTACCTAGACTGTTTGTTTCATACAGAGACTTAAGTAATTAGAGACTTTAGTAAATGTACAGTATATGATTTTAACCATTCATTCCAAAGTCTCCTGCTCAAAGTATCATATTACTAAAGTGATGCTCTATAATATATCTTTGTGGTGTTTTCATTATCTTCAAAAAATATAGGAAAATGGCCCAGAACTTTTTAAATTTTTAACTAATTTTAAATGCTACAGGATAACTTGCTATGTTAATATTTTATTAATGTTTTCTATGAAGCACTGTGCACCTGTTTGGGTAAGAAGGGTATCATTTAAACTATGTAGCCCAGCACTCAGGCAAAGGACATCGATGCCACCCTCATGGCCCAGGCCCAGGCCCAGAGCTTCTGGCAGGTCCCTGAAGGACCACGTTGGGTGTGCGGCCTGGGGCCCGCCTCTCACTGCCCACCCACTGCCCACACTTGCAGCGATTTCCTCCTTCAGAGCTATCTGCCACAGCAATTTGGAGCTGTCCTGGTTTGTCTCTAGGTGTTCCCCAAAACCTCAGCAGTCGTGGGGCATGCGGCTTGTGGGTTTTGTGATTGATTCCTGATCCAGTGCTGGGATTATGGGTAGATACTGTGCATTACAACAAGGAGGGGAGAGAGGCTAGCTAGGTACCTGAGCTGCTGCCACTCCCTTTGCTCTCTTGCTCTTCGCTGCCCCCGTGAACCACTGCTCTGTGCCCTGTGCTACTCTTAGGCCAGCTGAGTATAAACTGAAAGCTCTATTGACTGTGAGCTGACAAACCTTTCCTTCCTTCCTGTTGGGTGTTGGGTAATTTGTCCCATCAAGGAGAGAAGAGTAGCAGAGACAGAGCACATAGGTCACTCCTGTCCTTTGTGTTTTGCTCTTTTTCAGTTTGAGGCAAATTGTTTCTGAAAGTGTCTGCCTAAGGGTGCCATGGAGACAGAAGCAGCCCAGGGTCTCCACACCTCTGTAGCCTGGTTGCTTTCAGTCTTTCTGTGTCCTAATTGAATGATGACATTCCGATGATAAAATACCCTTTGCCTTAGAGTATTGAAATGAAAACTTTATTGTACATTACAGAGACTTGAATGTGGCTTAGATTCATGCACAAGTGGAGAATTTGAGAAGCAATGGATCCTGTGAGAAGTGTGAAGCACTTTTACAGCACTCTAAATACATTAACACCTTGCAGTTGTCTTGAGCGGCAAGAAATTGTAAAACTGTGAGATGTAGTCCAGTGTTAGCAGCTGTGCCATTAAGACAATTAAAATGATAGCATTACAATATCTTTATCATTAAACTAATTTTCTGTGGTATTAAACCACCACGAAAAGAAAATAGGGTAGTTGGGGAAAAAAAGAGAGCTTAGAATTTATTAAGCACTTGACTAGAGACCACACCGTCAAGTAGGAAATGCAGCTCCCACGAGGGGGCTGTGTGGGCTACGCTAGCCCTGCCATTTACAGATGACAGTGGCGGTAATTGGACACCGAGCCTCAGGCAGGCAGTGTCCAGGCGCGTAGCTGCTAGGTACTTACTGGTCGTAAATTAACTGACCATGCTGAGATGCTTTACTGCAACGTGCTTTGCTCTTTCTCAATTGCTGTGACCTCCTGCCCAGGACCTCCCGTTGGCCCTGGGGCCTGCCCTGCCCAAGTGCTAGGACGAGAGGGCATTTGGGCTGCTTCCTGACACAGCAGCGGACAGTGGGGAACACTCAGGCAAAGTCCGCTGGCCAACGGGACCTCCAGCCCTCCACGGCTCCTGGGGCTGAGGTCGGGAGACGCGCCTGAGGTTCCTTGCAGGGTACAGCTACCAGGGCAGTGTTATGGCTAGGCAGCCCTGCGGTGCTCTTCTGAGTGACCTGCAGAAAAGACAGCCAGAGACGGGAGCTGAGTTGCAAGTGGGTGGTGACCGGCGAGCTTCAGTGGAAAGGAAAATGAACTCGGGGAGGAAACTAGGGGAGGACAGAGGTCGGCGTTCCCCGCTGCACCTCCTTAGATGTTTACAATAACCTTGTGAAGTTAATAGCACCTTTTACAGAAGCCAAAACCGAGCCTCAGGAAACCAGCCTAACTGTTCATGAGTAACCTAGCGATGAGTTAGCGGGACCGGGGGTTGAATTTTCAATTGAAAACCACATCATAAATTGCTGGCTGTCTACTGTGCTTGAAGAACCTGCCTTCAAAGCAACTGTCTCTCTTTGGCTCTCTCCAGAGACTGTAGAGATTAGATTCCAGGAACGTGCCAGGCACCTCGCAGAAGTAGCAGGTTATCAATACAACTCCAGAATATATACTCAGGTTTACTTCAGCCACAGAAGTAAGCGTGGCTGCTCTCACTGTGATGCTGGAGACCCAGTAACACAGGATTCTATTGTCCTAGAGAAATGAATGTGATCCACTTGAGATTTTCCCTAATAAACTGAGAGCTTAATAAGACTGACACTTTTTGAGGCAACTGTCATAGTATAGGAGAGGCAGACACTATGTTCCCCTAAAACTTTTTCTTCCATTCGTTTTTTTAAATCCCTCTTCCCTTCCTTCACCCCTCCCCTTCCTTCCCCACCCCTCCCCTTCATTCTCCACCCCTCCCCTACCTTCCCCACCCCTCCCTTGCTCCCCTTCCCATTTATCCAAGTTCTTCAATGTTCTGCATTTTGCTCCTTAGTTATCCTTACGGTTTCGCACACATACAAAACCTATGTATTTAAACTTGTGTGTCTGGTTTATTTCACTTAAAATTATGGCTTAATGTGCATCTGTTCACCTCCAAAAGTGACTGGAGTTTATCCTTCATTCCATCTTTTTGAATCTGTTGATGGGCCTATGGGCTGTTTCCAAGATTTAAACAAATACATGGGTGCTGCTATACCACTGCTGCTATAAACGTAAGTTGTGCTGCTATAAACCTGGGTATGTATATCCAACTGGTAGGAAGCTTTTAACTCTTTTGAAATATACCTAGAAGGCAAATACCTGTGACAGATGCAACCTCTAGATTTAAATAACTTTCAAAATGATATCAGATCGTTAAAAAGCACTAGAGCTGGGGTCCCATGGGTGGAAAGATTACTCATTTTGATCTTGGTATAATTTCTGTCAGTAATTCTGGACCACTGTTCTTACGGAATGTTCCCAAGTTCAGAACTTAGAATTAACCTAGATCTTACCAACGTAGGCTGAGGTCAGTGTTTCCCACTTAGCGCTGGATTGGGATCCTTCTGGTGCTGAGGTGACAGTGAGGCAGCTGTCGTTGGCCACTCTGAGAGGCAAAGTTTAGTTCCGTTTAGTCCTAAGCAGGTTTGTCATTTTGTCCAGCAGCTCTCATAGTTTCTGGAAGCTTAGCTATGTGAGCACTTTCTGAAACAGCTGCTGCGCCCTGCATGACCACGTAGGAGCAGAGCACGGGGCACTCCCTTCCTCCACGCTGACAGCTAACAGAGGCTTTTGTGCTACGGCTTTGTTCTCCTCTGACTTTTCTGTTGTCAGGATGTGTACGTAACAACCGTACACAGTTGCTGGGCTAGGAAAGGTTCGCAGGAAAGACCGAGCAAGCAGTCTTCCAAGACAGGTGCTTCGGTGTTGAACAGACACCGCCCCGGTTTGCAGGTGTGAGTTTCCGGCCACGTATTTCTCTTCATGTTAATAATGGTGGGAAGGTCGTGTGACCTAGGTAGACATTCAGGGACCCAGATTTTGCTCCTGCAGTCCATGCACTCAAGTACTTCTTGTTGGGGGCTCAGGGCGGTTTGCAAACCGTCTCATTGAAGGGTCTGGGATCAGCTCGGCCTGACACCATGTGTGGCAGTGCCCACACAGGAGTCTGCAGTGGTGGAAAGATGGAGCCTCTCCATCCTGTCCTGGACAACCACGTCAGCACAGCCTGGATAAAGGTTCCAATGAGGAGGACTGAATTCCGGATGCATCCTCTATAACTGTAAGACCAATCCTCAGCCAGCTGGGACCCAGGATCTGTGGGCCTCTTCACGTGCCTGGAGCTAAGGGATATACAGCAGTCATTATCTTATGGTAACTACCTTTGTGACTTGCCTATGGTGTTATTTAAAAATTATATTTAGTTTCATGCTCTAATGCTTAAAAAAGGGACAAAATAATAAACCAAAGAGCCAACTTTACATTTTTATTTGTATATAATATTACAAAGAATAATTCTTCCAAATTAACATTTGTTTTCAAATTCATAAATAAATGTGTGCAAATACAACATTGTAAGTGTTTGTTGCTGCTTGTGCCTTGAGATTCTCCCAGTTTACTCTTCCACTTAGTAACTGTAATTAGGACTGCTTTTTTAAAAAAAAATTTTGGTCTTGAGACAAGGTCTTGCTACATTCAGGCTGGCCTCAAATAGGCATGCGCCATCACACCCAGCTGTAACTAGGAAAATTTTGGGTTTGTTTGTTTGTTTATTTGTGAGACAGGCTCGCCCTGTGTAGCACAGATGGCCTGAACTCACAGGTGGCCCAGGCGCGTGGAGTTCACGACAGTCCTCCTGCCTCAGCTTTCCTAGTGCTGGGATTACCGGTGTGTGTTACCACAGCAGGCTAGAATTAGAAATGTAAAGTACAATATTGTAGATATGAGAACATGTCTCCATGGACTTAAAATCTTCCCTAAAATATCTTTACTCTGATTAGCAATTCATCATGTAATAATTGATCCATATTTGATAATCAGTGATGACACTCCTCCCCCCTCAAAAGAATAGCATATATGTCACGTGTCTCATACGGACAGTTGTGATAGTGGTGGAGCCGTGTGTGCGAGGGTGAGGCCATGCAATCAGAGCGACCCTCAGGGCCCTAAGGCCCAGCGCCTCACCGTGCTCTGCGTGTAGTCAAACGCACACAGAAGCACAAGCAGGCACTACTGTGTAAAGGTCCAGAAGGCACGCCGCATAGGAGCTCCCTGCACAGATCTGTGACCTGAGGGCAAGCTGCTGCACCCTTGGATGTGGCCTCAGCACAAGGCAGGTGGCGCTGTCTCAGCCACCTGGATTCACTGTCACACTCACAGAGGGACCAAATCACCCAGTAACGTATGCTGTTAAGAGACCCCAGAGTTATATTTTTCATTTCCCTTTCTACTGGAATAATCATGTTAGAGAGCAGTTTAAGATAATCTAAGAAACTTTGCTAGCTGTCTTTTACATAACTCAGTCACTCATTCCAAATGAAATAGTCCTAAAGGTTTATTTATGCTAGACAAAAATGAACTCATAGTTTGAAGATATTTAGAACTCAAAATTAGAAGAAAAACACATGCCACAGAGTATGACAGAGAAACACTGTCCATGGTAAATGGAGCATGACCTCTTACTAGAGCGCACAGGCAGCGCGTGGCGCTTGCCTCCCCTTGGGGGCTAGGTGCGTGCGTGTCCCGGCTGCTTTCTTAGGTAGCACAATGAGGGAGACTGAAATCACCCGTTCAGTGGGTTGACAAGGCAATGCATCACTGCGTTTGGGTGGCCATCCTCAAATCTGCAAATCGATCCAGTCAGTCTGAGAAGGGAAAGATGAGCCTCACGCATTTTGCCTGGGAAGACAGGAGGACGTTTGAAGGGTGCGTGTGTGTGTGTGTGTGTGTGTGTGTGTGTCTTCCCTGGGGAAATTACCTAGGCTGAAAGGAATGAGGAATGGAAGCAAGAGAGACCTTACATAGATAGTGGGAATGTAGGACAACAACTGCAGGCTTTTCGGGGACAGCGGTCGGGCACATCTCCCTCTTTGCTGCTGTGGGTCATTGGCAACATGGCTCTTCAGACTGGAGCAGAAGGAGCCGACACCCAAGGTAGCCCACAACATGAACCATCCCTGGGGAGACACAGGGAGGCTTGGCAGGCATTTAGAGGGGCACAGCAATTCCAGAACTGATATTGGGGAAACCTACCATTCTCTTGCTTGTACTGAATTAGAATTGCCTAGGAAATATGTTACCTGGATAGCGGCTGCACACAAGAAATACCTGAAATGCCAGTGACAGAACAATGTGCATCCTTTGCTTCCTTGAGAAAGGAGAAAAGCAAATTGAGAAGCCTCTTTTTTGTATTTTATTGTATTTATTATTATTATTATTATTATTGTTATTATTATTATTATTATTTAGTGCAGAGTCTACAGGGTCTCACTACACTGATTGGACTCGTAGTGATCCTCCTGTTCTTAGCCTCCCAAGTGCTGGGATTACAGGTGTCGGCACCACCTGGATCACTCTCTGAACCCAAGGGGTAGGGGGTGGGGGGTGGGTGGGGAGGTGAAGCCTCGTATCAGGGATCTATTGGGGGGAAGAAATTAGTGTTCATCCTCATAACATATGTTGCCTCTGAATCTTTTCAAGTACAGAGATATTCTGATATGGATTCCATCGTGTAGTGGTGAGCACTCTGGACTCCTGAGTCCAGAAACAAGGACCCCAACACTCTCGACACATCTCCATCACCAGGCAATTTCAACTACACTCAGTAGCCTGTTTTTAAAGCTGCTTTTGTTTCTCTGCACTTTTGTTTGATTAGGTGACTGTTTCACGATCTACCCGGATTTAGTACTGCCAAAAGCTAAGTAAGATATTTAGTAAATTTTCTAATTAATAAGAATCCACCCTAAAATCTCAGAGTTACATGTATTTCCATAAATGGGAACTGTAAAGCACTTGGTTTGATTTCTCATTTACTCCCCCAGGTAGAATACAATAGGAAATGTGACTGAAGTATATGGTAAAGTTTTTAAGTTTTAAAAATATTCAGCAAAAGACACTTGACCACCAATCATCCTCGAAATACACTCCTTTACTTCAAACACACTTCCCTACTGTTCCTTCCACTTTCTGAAGATGTTCTGGAAGCCCTTGTTATGCGCGTCTTCCTGAGGTGTTGTCACAATTTGATTGTGGCGGCCGCTGAGGCTCATCCAATGGGAATGCTCGCTTGTAAACGTCATGGCCACACCCTCACCCTGCTGCTCACCACAGTGTGTCTTGTGACTCTATGCTCTTCCCTAAAGAAAAAATGGCCATGAACGGTGGAGACTTTGAGTCATCTTAGCGCGTAGAGGCAGCCAGCGCACCACAGCTAAAGACATTCATGAAAGGACTTGCGGGACTGTTTCAGAAAGTGGCAAGGTAGGTGAGTCTGTGCAAGGGGAGGGGTGGCTTTTGAGGACCACTAATGGCAGCGTGTCTTCTGCTGTACTGCTTCTTTCGCCTCATATCACAGAGTGAAGGACTGAAACTGTGTCCTCTTGCGTCTCCCCACTGTCCCAGAAACTGTTAGAGAATAGTGCAACACCGAGATGTTATTCTTCTGACAGTTAACTCTAAAGCTACTGCTGAATTCTTTCCCATCAGTAGTGGAGATAGAGCTGTCATGTCGAGTAGAAGCTGTGCTTTCTATGTGCGCATCACACCCGCAGACGTCTTCCCTGGTACCAAGGGTGGCACGTGGGTGTGGGAGTGTCCTGTTGATGCTGCACAGTGCTGGTGCTCCTGCTCTCTTGAGAGCAGCCGGGTCCCATAACGGTCACCATTGCTCTATAGGCCAACGGTCAGATTGTCTCTGTGACATTAAAATTACTAGAGTCCTTCCTGGAAAGCTTGACTGTTAGGCTAATTATACTGCATTCTCTCGCCCCAAATTAACCAAGGCAGTCAAATTTGGGGGTGGGGGCTGTGGCTCAGGGCGATAACCAAGCACAAAGAATTTCACTGTAACTGAGAGATCCCTATAGTAGCAGCAAAGGTGTTATGCTGTAGGCACCAACAGAACCGAAATAAACAAAAATACCAGCAGAAACGTGAGAAGACAAGGCAGTGACACACGTCCCCAAACTCTCAGTGCCCTGGACCTCAACCCAGCTGGCACTGTGAAAGGTAGGAGAATAAGTCTCACACACACACACACACACCTCAACTACTCTGAAGGTTGTGGAAGTCAGACAACGGAAAGGATTAGAGAAGATGTGGCTTAACAGACAGTGGAAACAGTAGTAAATGATAGGAAAGCTTTAGGTAGATATTAATAAAAACCAATGAGCTAAACAAGATAATACAAAATATGAATGAGCAGTTTACCAAGGAAATAGAGTTCCTGCAAAGGTTTCGATCAGTAATCCAGGAGATTAACCACTTGTAAGTCCAATTATTTAAACACAAGATGATAAAAAAAATTGCGTCATTTGTAAATTTTTGTAAGCTAATATAACAAAATATAAAAAGGAAAATGATCAAATTTATTCATTATGTTTTCTGTGTGTGGTACTTCTCAAAACGCTCCACTCACAATGCAGAGCACCATCTGGACAGTACTTCCTGGTCTCTTTCTGAATTCTTTTCACATCTTTGGCTTCCTTTGAGCAGCACACTTCCCTATATAGCGCTGGCTTTTTCTTTTTCTCTGTAAGTGGCATAATTTCAATAAAATGTCACCCACTAAACTAATAAAGAAGGCATTGATGGTGGACTTCCTGCTTGGAATTGTCCTAACTCACATGTTTCAGTATTTGGTTGATTAGACCTAATCTAAATTGTAATTTTTGGTATCTTCACAATAAAAGATTTTACTGATTATAGCACACGGTTATAGCCTACTTTTTCACAAACAAACATGAATTAATAAAAGAGAAAAACAAATCATTTCACTAGTAGAAAACCTCAAAAGTGAGCAAAACGTTGAACATTAAAAAGTTTGCAAAAAGCAGTGGATCTAAAGGAAGCAAATGTACATCCCCTACACGTAAGAATCACCTCGTGGAATGGTGCCTCAGGGACATTCAGGATACACTGTTCGGTGATTAGAAATCATTTTGAAAGTAGGAAAGCAGGACGGTTTCACAACTAGAAGACAATGATGCCTCCAAAGATCAACTGCTCAGACACCATATAAGCAACAACAGAATATGAAAAATGGGCCAGATGTCAGGTGATACAAAGAAACCTCATCTAAGAACAATTGGAACAACCACAAATCAGAAGATAACAAAAGTGGCATAAAAGGCATATTTCTGATTGTCTTAGTTACTTTTTACTTGTTGCTGGGACAAATACACTCAAAATGAAGGAAGGAAAGGTTTATTTAGCTCACAGTTGCTAGAGGTTTCAGTCCATATTCGGCTGGCCCAGGGCAGAGTGGAACAGGGCAGAGAGCATCCAGTTCATGGTGGTGGAACAGCAACAAAATGGTAATAGAGGCAACCAACCAACGAGGGTGCAGAGAGCAACAGCCAGCATCTGTCACTCTGTTTCTCTTTATATTACATTCAGGCTCTCTGCCTCAACCTATCCACCTTAGGCCACACCCATAATCCCAGAAGGACTCAGACCCATAACCCCATCTGTACTAAAACACATAATCCCAGTGGATCAAGAGTCAAGTAATCCCAGCAGCACTCAGACCCATAGTCCCATCAGTACTAAAACACGTAATCCCAGTGGATCATGACTCAAGTCTCAAACTCTAGAAGTCCCTGCCCCATGATTGCATGAGACTTTGGGGGGACAACTAGACATAAACCATAACACTGATCAAAAACTAATGGTAGGAAAATCCCTGTAATGGATCTTGGTTACTTTTCTGGTTATTGGGGCAAAATACCTGAGGTTCAAAATTGAGGGAGAGGGCCGGCGAGATGGTTCAGTGGTTCAGCGCCTGCTTAGGAAAGTTCAAGCAACTGCAGGGACTGCGGTTCGATCCCCGGCACCACATGCTGTGCCAGCCCCACCACCAGGGCAGGCTGAGCCAGCCATAAAAAAATAAGTAAATAAAGAAACAAACAAGCAAACAAAATTGAGGGAGAAAAGTCATATCCAGCTCATGGTTTGTAGAGGGTTCAGCCCATAGCTGGCTCCAGGTGGGGCAGGTGGCAGAGGGCAGCAGTTCATGGCTGTGGAAGACAGAAAAGTCGAGAGAGCAGAAGTGGAGTGAGCAAGCCTCTTCCCCTGCCCCCACTGTGTGCAGGCCTCCTGTCTAGAATGGATGTCGCATTTGACCCCCATCCCAGGGCTAGACAACAAGCCAAGCCCATGCTCTAGATTCAGATGCCTCTGGAAAGCCTGCCTCTCATGACCACCTGAGGCTCTGGGGAGGACACAAACCATAACATAGGGAAAGAAATAAACATACAGATAATTGTGGCCAACAGAACATCCAACAGAACCTCTGTGCTGTATTATAATCAAAGTACTAAAAGTCCATTATAGGAACAAAAATCTTAAAAACTTTTAGGAAAGGAAATGAATCACGCATGACGGTAAACCCATTAAAATTACCACAGACTTAGCCACACAAACTTCAAGGTCATGAGGGCTTGGAGTGAAGTGTTTCAATCCTTAAGAAATCGTAATGGCAAGCCAGGGAAAGCTCAGCAGCATAGCACCTGCCTGGCAAGAAGCGCAAGGTCCTGAGTTCAATACCCCCAGTACTGAAACAAAATAACAACAACAAAAAGGAATAATAATCTCTGATCCTGACTTATGTATTCTGCAAAACAGTTCTTCAAAATTGACAAGAAATAGAGTATGTCCATAGCAAGGAGCACCTCAAGAAACCCATGACCACACAGCCAGCCTTCTAGAACATCTCAAGGATCCTACAAAGTGACAATGAAACCAAAAAGGCAACAAGTGGAAAAGAGTAAGCACAACTGGAGGGAGGAACAGCTGTACAAGAGACAGAACAGGAGGTCAGCAGCAGGAAGAAGATTCAACGAGAAAAGGCGCTCAGCGCTCTCAGGGACACTGCCCGTGGGAATGGTCTCAGATCCCCAAAGGAAGGCGTGTGCTGTCTGAGTGGATCAAGGAATGAAACCCCATGAAGTGCAAGATGAAAAAGTCACACTTGATTTAAAAAGAAACATAAAAACCAAAGGGTGAAAATAATATTCCTTGGGAGAGGAAACCAGAGAAAAGGCAAGAGTAGCTGTCGTAGATGCAGATGGAATAGATTGCAAGCCAAGACTGATCGAAAGAGGCAAAGAAGGCTGATATGCTTTGAGGAACAATTTAAGAGAAAGGTTATAATCATGTACACCTATGTACCAAATATTCATACCCCCAACTTCATGAAGCAAACACTGATGAACAGGAAATATCAGGTAAACACAACACAATCCTACTGTCACAAACAAGCAGATAAACTAGACAAAACACGTCAAAAAGAAATATCAGTGGAACCCAATCTTTGAATAAATGGATCTCATAGACACTTACAGTGGTCCATCCAGTAACATAGGCTTAGTAGCACATGTGACTTTCTCCAAAATAGACCACGTATTAGACCATAAGCAGGCTTAAGTAATTTCAAAGAATCAACATCATTCTATGCATATTAGCAGGTCATAGTACAGTGAAACTAGAACACAATGACTGACTAGAGCACAAAATTTATGAGAGCATGTAGAAATTAAACAGTACTCCCTGGAATAATCAATGAGTCACAGTTGAACTTAAGGAAGCACTTAGGAAGTTCCTGCACTCAAAGAGTGATGCAAGACAAAATGAAAGAAGTCCTAAGAGGAAAGCTTGTGGTTGTCAATTCTCACATCAGAAAACCAGAATGAGCTGAAATAAATGACCTAATTATGCACCTGAAGGTCATAGAAAATAAGACCAATCCAAGCCCCAAGCTATGTGAGAAAGAAGATTATAAAGATCAGGGCAGAAATTAA